>VZSE01014026.1:121357-309887 GCA_013398275.1 Promerops cafer
TTAATGAACTCTTTAAGTAACTTTTCATGAAAATCATGCAACATGATACTGGAATGTATATTTAAAAAAATAAGTTAATACAGGCAATGAACTAAATCTGTGATAAAAGATGTAAGATGTTTTAACAGTGACTACTCAGTGTTAAGTATTTCTAAGGGAAGTAATGACATCTTCATTGCTGGTATTTTCTGATCAGGAATGGATACCCTCCTGCCACCTGGTATCCTTTAGCATGCACAAATTTCTGAAATCAATACAGGATGAAAATTGTCTCTGATGGCCGGGGGTTCAGACTTGGTAGTGTAAAAGACCATGTGCGGCCTAAAATTCAGGCTTTATTAATTTAATTAACACCTTTAGAAGGTATTTGTTGCTAGGAAAGCCATAGAAGTACTTGTTCAAGTTAATTCCCTCTGTTAAGTTAGTTGATTTAGTATCTGAGGAAATATTCAATCTTCACATTACACTTTTTTTTGGTGTTCCTAGTTGTCCTGGGTTATGTCTGTGTGACTACACTTGCTAAACCCTATCTAGTTACTCAGCTCTGCTTCATTTATCTTGCTAGCATTCTGTAGGAGCACATCATCTTAGCTCCTCTTTGTTCTCCAGCAGTGGAATAAGTACTTCATTGTCTTTGTGTGTGAACCTGTGGTTCTTCAATGAGTTTTGCAATCCTGTATTGGCTTTGTACTCAGTTACAGTTATTAGGTTGAGGACAAAGCAACACTTAACTCATTTAGCATATTGAGAAAAATGTTTTGTGCAATTTATTTGGATTTGAAGTAGGTTTTTTTGTTCTTGTTGTTAAATTCCTATCTCTAACATAAAAGAATACAATTACAGTAATAGATTATTCTCTTATTCTGGGAAAAAAAAAAATCTCCAAAATGCATTGTAGATCTTGTGGAAATTGACACCAGTTCAAAGATTCCTCTATTTCTGCAGAATGGTTGTTAGCAAGGTGCAAAGGGAAAGCACTATCTCAGCCAGAACATGATTAGTGATAAACAGCTTTCAGAAGCTCAAATGTTTATTTTACTGCAGGTGTTGAACAAAATAGGTGTCCCTGGCAATAGATACCTTCAGGACTGTCACAGAAGCTGACTTAAAGCCCAGTTAAGAAGACTCAATCTCCGTGAACATCATGATGATAAATGTTTCCCTGGTGAACAGCAGTAAGATTACCAGGCAGTGGCAGCATCTACAGTAAATAGTTTAGAGTGTGTGGCCATAGATTGCCCTGGATAGCTGGGCCCATCCCCTCTGCATGCTGTGTCTGTCTTCACTGCTGTGCTCTCCAGTTCCTATCCTGGTGTTTTGCACAGTCTCTGCTTCTCCTGGACAAGGACTGCTTTCCCCTCCTTTCTGCCAGGCCGGTGGTGCCTCTCCCTCTGCTCCCCAAGGAGCTGGAGCAAACCTGTGTGTGACCAGCTGAGGATGTCTGGACCTCGGGATGCAGCAGTGAGGGAGGGGGCTGGGCTGGGACAGGGGGATCCCAGTGCCTCTGCCTGTGACAGTTTCTCCCCCAGGGGCAGATGCTCATCTTCTGGGGAGGTCACTTAACTCCAACACAGACATACTGGTATGGTCTCCAGAAACCTGATCAGCTTTTTGTCCACAAGGCTTAATAATGTGGCAGTAGCTGGTATCTGGTGTGTGAGTGATCATTTGTGGTTGTCAGTGTCATGAAAGATTTAAATAAGATTCCCTTTCTTTAGCTATACTTCCTCAGCCCATAGAAATACCCCGAAGGGTCAATTTCCTTTCATTCATTTAGATCATTGGCATTGCCATGATCTAGGTAAGAGACTGAGACCTTTGCTAAAAATATGTATTTTTCACTCTGTAGCTAATTGTTTTCCACAGCACCATTGGAGCAGCTCCCTCTGCTATTTCTGGTTTATACACATCTAGATAGTAGGCAAGAGCTGTCTTGTCTACAGACGAGAGGTGAATATGCCAAATAATTCAGGAAGTCTTGCCCTCCCTAAATTATTATTTTGTGTATCTGTGCATGATGGTGAATGTTGTTCCAGATTCTTTCATAGTAGTTCTTGGTCCACTCTCAGGAAAGCTGTTTGGTCAGTGAGGGATTTGAACTAAATTTCTGCAAGACATTAAATTATCACTTATAATAGAAATATCTTTGATTTCTCAGTAGGAAATAATTCTGGGTTAAATGCCAGACAGTTCAATGAAAAGTCAAAGTTTTTCCAAGGGATTTTTCATTCAGTTGAAAGCTGATTTTTCAGTTGAAAAAAATTTGACCATGACATTTAATACAGCTTTGGCCAACTTATGATAGTAGTCAAGGACAGAGATTTGTAAGTATTTTGGATTGAGGATGGCTATGTATGTCTGACCTCAGTACTAAACAAAGTCTTTGAACCACTTTTGAAGGAAAAGGGGTAGTTCAAGGACATGGACTTATGTGGAAAATTGGATAAAATGCAATGTGTTTTTAACAAAAGTCAATTGTGTCAGATTAGACCAGTATCTGTCCTTGATAAGAACTGTTTGGCTAGACAAGGCTGAGTAGCAAATCAAATCTATATATGTAGTTTTAAGTAAGGCACAGAAGGTACGTTGCCTCCCGGGACATTTTTTTTTGAGAGAGACAAAAGGGAATAGTATGCATTTGAAGACAGATAAGAAATTAATTTCCTGTTTAGCCAGCTTGGGTCATCTTAAAAAGGGCATTTAGAAAGGGAAGAGAGGGCATACGGGGTGTCCCTCAAGCCCAGGTCTTGTCAACAGAGAGCTTTGAATGTGGTGGTGTTGCATGGCTGTCCTTTGCTGTGTTTGTGAATATCAGTTACTATAAAATATGTTATGCCCTCTCTGTATCATTCCCGCCTTGATTTTCTTATTTCTAGTTGTTTTTCTCAGTATCACACTGATTGTCACTCACAGTAAAGCACTCTGACATACCAGAAGTGCCTGAGACGTGTATGTTTCCTCTCCTGTCACTCTGGGGCACTGAGGCATTGTCCTGTGAACCTTCTCAGGTGAGCAAACCAAAAGAAGCCTGTGACACATTAAGTGGAAGGAATTTAAGATGCAGAAAGGTTTAATAGCAGAGCAATCTTTTGACCTTACAGTTTTGACAAAGAAACTCTTAAAACATCATATTGAGAGGCAAGCAGAACACCTTTTATCCTGAAAGAAAAGATGACAGCAGATTCTTTTATGGCTGCAGTAACATTGTCTGAATGGTTAAATCAGGCTTCTGTGTTTGTGTAAAGATGAGATGGAACTTAGAACAGACCTATCATCATTTTGAGATTCTGCGTGTCAGGCTGTTTTATTTGCCTGCATCTCAGTTCTGTCACTGAGGAAAATGAGAGAACTCATTCAGTCTTTGGCCATAACCTGCTGAGCTGTATCCACTTCAAGTTCTGTTCCTCGCTTTGGCAATGTACAGAAAATACTCTGCAGTTTCCTTGAGGAATTGAGACTGGCAGGTCCCAGCTCCCAGGTAGTATCTGTGCCTCTGCTGTATCAAGTCATTCTGGTTTATTCAATATTGCATGGTCTGTACCTGCAGGGTTTGACTTTCAGTGAAGGCACAGTTTATCCCTCTGTGTGTGTGTGCGTGTGATAACATTATGGGGTAGCCTAGCAAAGGGCAGAAAATTCAAATACACCCTACCAGTACTAATATTAATTTGATTTTCTTATTGGCAGTGTAATGCTACCTAAAAGCTATTTGAAATCATATAAACATTTCTATTTAGAATGTTTTTTTGGTAACCAAGGGATGATTGTTTTGGAATACATTTGTGATTTGCTTTCTTCCCTCCAGCCAAGATATAAACTACTGTACATGTGCATTTGTGCTTACACCATGAAAATTAGTGTGAACTTGGGGGAGCTGGGAGGTGATAACAAGGGACAAGGAACAGCATAATTGGATGAATTTTGCAATTGGAAGATTCTGACCCTCTATCGAGCAAGCTAGATGAGGGGGTTAGGAGAGGAGGCTCATGAGCTTGTCATATTGTACTCACTCCTGATGTTTGGATGGAGAGTTGGCAGGTGAGCAAAGCCCTCAATGGGCAGGTGGATAGAAAAAGTAGTAGCATGTACACTGATCACTCAAACATGAGCAAAATAGTTTTGAAGGAAAAAACAGGCTTTTGTGGATAAATGTTGGTTTGTACCATAGTGTACACTGCATGCTGAGTGAAAATAGTAGAGATGTTTTCTAACTTCTAGAGCTGAAACACTGCAGCTTTAGAAGAAGAGCAAAGCCTTTTGGTGTGCTGCTGTTATTAAGAGTGAGATCCTGCTAAGGGGTTGTTGACTTATCCCCTAGATTTGAGACTTAGTGATGATTTGTCATTCTTAATCCCAGGGGGTTCATGTACACAGGATGTCCTCCCTTTTTGGTTCTTCTTCCTTTTCACTCTTTCTTGTATTTTTCCCTGGGTTTTCTGTTTGACATAATTTGCCCAGATAA
Organism: Promerops cafer; assembly: GCA_013398275.1. Taxonomy (NCBI): domain Eukaryota; kingdom Metazoa; phylum Chordata; class Aves; order Passeriformes; family Nectariniidae; genus Promerops; species Promerops cafer. The sequence goes on from VZSE01014026.1 coordinate 125,820, forward strand.
CTCCCACCCAGGATTAAAAATTGTCCTTCTACCTCTGTTTGTCATCATCTTAGCACGTTATCTACCTATTACATTTTCCAGACAGCATGTTCTTTGTGTTGCCCCTCTCACTTCCACTGAGTTTTCATAGACAAATACTTCAGAAAAGCTTTAACTAGTTTAAGTTCCTTAAAATAATATTATATAAAAAACATACTATGTGATAGAGAGAGGTATAGAAAGAAATGATCTGTATCTCTGTATGGTATTATGTCTTGCAGGTTGCTATCCTGTAGGGTGTGGGAAAACTTTGGTTTTTGTGCTGTGTTGAGCACATCAGAGCCTATAGTTTGTCACTTAATGTTCTGAGAACAAAGAGTATAGAAGTAATAATGAAAAAAAGCTCTGATTTTTCATTAATATTGTGCAGGAGTTTTCTATCATGATGTTTATACACACATTCTCCATCATACCTCACCCCAAATGTTAAGTATAAAAAGAGATTTACAATTCAAATGGTGCCTACTTACCATTAAAGATCAAAGTTAAAACTAGAAAAAGTGAAAACCCAAACCCTAAGAAATAATTAACTTTTTTTGTTTGTTTTTGGGGTTTTTTTTGTTCTCTTTTCTTTCAGTACCCTTTTGCCCAGTGCAGTAGTGATTTCCTCAAAATGAGTTTCTCTTTGACTTTTGGGCATTAATGTGCCAATTTTCTTTCTGCTGCTGAATATTATCTGATCCTGAAACTGGCTACAGTTGAATTAATGTTGCTGTCAATCACAGCTGCTTATCTGAGTCGTATTGGGGCTGAAATTGAAAATCCCTTAATAGTGTGGTGTCAGAGCTTAGGTATTTTCTCACAATGGCCAAACAGTGTTCCCTCCCTCCTTGCCCCTCCACATGCCCCATGCTGTGACCAGCTGCAGTGGGTACAGCCTCATGCCAAGCCTCGGGTTGAACCTGTGCATTTCACCTGTGAAATGTGGGGGGTGTGATGGCAGGAAGGAGGTGTTAGCTGAGATTAGGAACCAGCCAAGTTCTGCAGCTTTTCTTTTGCACTGCAGCAAGGCTGTTGGTGCAGCAGCTGCTGGAAGGTGAAGCTGCCCTACCACACGAAGGAAGATTCTGACCCAGTCTACCCAGCCACTTTTCCTAGGTTTTGCAGGATACTACTTCCTTCTCCTCTACTGCACCGCTCCCAGGAGATGTTAGAATAACATTATGTCCAGATATCCATCCTCAAACTAACAACTCATATTAATAATTTATTTGCTAGCTAGGGTTGTGTTTACAAGGACACTCTAACTTTACATTGTGATCAAAATTTGATTAAAATCATGCTGGGGAAAAAAAAAACAAAAGAAAGCATAAAAGGGTTTTTATAAAGTCATAGTGGAAAATGAAGTTATAGAAAAGAAACTAAACCAACATGCAATTTTGAAGTATTGAGGAAGAACTCAACACACTAAACCCCCCATTTTCCTTATAATCTTTGATGGAGCTGTGTAAAGGCACGATTAATTTTAATAGTTTTAAAATTTAATCTGTTTGTGCATAGCATAATATTAAGTCTAATTTCTACCCAGCTAAAGCATTGATTTCTGCTCCTTCGGAGAACTCATAAAACAAAGATCCTCTTTGCAACTTGTTTCATGTGCCTTCTCTTTTATATTTGATATAATTAGGTTGTGTCACATACTCTGTAGAAAATTTGGTTTAAATTGATGAAGCATATCATAAGCCAAAGCTGTCACATGACTTCTAGCACAGCACAGTTTTGGTGTTCAGGAAGTCTTGGGAGGTTATCAAAAGCCCAAGATTCAAAAATTGGAACCGGAGGAAACAGTTTCTCTCAGACAGCTTTTCAGACTCCTTTATCTGTTTACATTTCTGAGTAAATATCCTCATGTTTTGATTCCATGGAATGAGTGTAATGATCCATATGAAACAGTTTGCAAAATAGGTATAAGTTGCTTGGCTTGTTTCAGAAAAACTTTTGGAGTCCCATCCGCATTAGAGTTTTTGATGAAGACAAAGCGTGCTGATGGGTGTTGGAGCACACTGAATCCCATTAGCCCACTTGAATGTGTGCACAGATGAATCTATTCACACCAGGAGCCAGTGCAGAACAGATGTTACCTTTGAAAAATTGATTTGTTCATAGAGTTTATTTATTCTGTTTGTGCTATTAAACTTTGGCATCTCTCCAAAGAACTGCTAGAATGCTCAGACTTTTTGCTGTGTTTTGCTATTTAATTTGTTAGCTTTGGGCACATTTATATTCAGGGCTGTACCACTGAAACTTAGATCAGGTAATTCAGTCATAAATTAGGTACATTGAGTGTCTAGTGCACTAAAGGTGTCCACTCAAGGTTTTGCCTGACTTTGTCAGTTTTAAAATATCTCTATGGAGCCAGCGTGACTTTGAATAAAGATGTAAGTTCTCCACCTGCTTAATGGGGTAATGCTGAGAACAGGGGAAGAGAGATTTTTCACAAGTAACATTATGGAGCAGCAGTAGCATAAACCAAGCTGCCAGATGAAAATAGCAAGCCTATGCAACACAGTCCTGCAAAGACAGATTGCTTCCCTTTCCCCTTATCCTGTCTAGCCAGTGTGACTGGGCAGGACTTTGTTCTGAAACAGGAATACCCTGTGCCACTGCCTGGGCTGAAGACATCTCTTTCAAAAACAGAGAAGGAAGTAACTAATTTTTGCCATCAGCAGTGAACCAAGTGGTGGTAGTTACATAATAATGTAAAAAAGGTAATGAACACTTACTTGTAGTTATGATATTGTTTTGTTATAATTGGTCAGGGGGTGCAGTTCTCTAGTCCTTTCTGATAAACCATTTTCTCAGCAGGCTCTAGACCTTCTCATTTGTGTAGGTACTACATAGTGTGCACAGGAGTTAGGGAACTCCATCTGCTGAGGTTCTATAAAGTCCTTATGAAATATGTTTCTGAAACTGATTCTTTGGGATATTTGTGTGTTGTAGCACTCAGCACCTAACTGCTGGATCCCAAAGTGCCTGCGGGACTTGTGAGCTTTGAGTTCTATAATAACAAGGCTTAGTCATAAAGAGACTTTAGAGTCCTGATGAGTGAAAATCCACTGAAGCTACATGAAAATGAGATGCTGAGAGAGGGTGGGAAGCAAAAGTACCTCTCCCTGTTTATCTCTCTGCTCTGGGAGGCACTTGCATCAGTGGATCTGCCTTGGGGTCTTGAGCTAGAATCTCGTGTCAGGTATTCTCTGTGGAAAGCACTGCTGCCTCCCATAGCTCCAGACACCTGAGGGCCCAGGGGAACAGAGCACATCCCAAGGCCTCGTTTCACATTGACTTTGCCTCATCCAGAGCTGCAAGGTGAACCACAGTAAGGGCTACATGGCATTCTGTGATGGTCTCTGTGGGTCCCATCTGTGATAGTGGTAGTACTATTTACCTATTTAGATGTAAGCCTCAATTTTCCTCATATGAAGCAAAGACAGGCTTCAGTGCATTCATCTCTCAGCCTCAGGGACTATTTAATAATTTAGACAAGGTAAAGTTGTTTTATTGTGAGAAACCAAGAGACCTCTGTACCTGAAGGGGTTTTCTAAAGATTGAGATTCGTTCTCTGATGCAAACATGTGGCTCTTTATACCTTACATAGGCAGTGAGCTCTGCTGGGATGGAGAAAAGCTGCCCTCAAAGGGTCTTGTGCTCTTGTGAGCACACCTACAGAATAGGAGCAGAGTGGCAGCATAGGCAGGGCATGCCAGTCTTCAGGCATGCTCCAGGATGGCAGCACTCAGAGCTGGGTTGAAGGCTTTGCCTGCAGGTGGAAATACAGACATCTGGGCCAGGAATTTACCACCACAGAATGTAGGTGCTTCTGCAAATAGTTCACAAATAAAGAGTACCATGTCTGCCATTTAGATTGATAACCATCAGCATATGTAAATGCTTGGAAGCTTCTAACTTGTTTTGGACACTTTTTCTGGAAATTATAGAACTCTGGTATACTGCTTCTCATGCCCTTGCGATTTTAGCTGGGTACACTGAAAGTGTGTTCTTGAATCCAACAGTTTTGTTCCTTTGGGTTTATCCTATGAATCATGCTATAGCTTTATGAACCAAGATTACAGCCCTAAATATATCAGGAGCATAATGTATATATATATATTATTGTAGCTCAGCACTGCAACCATTTCTGAAAATTATTTACACAGAGAAGCACAATAATATAAGAAATATGTCATGTGAGATGTCTATGCAAATCAAGTCAGTATATACTAAAAAACAAGAAGTAATTGATGCCCCTGGGTGACGGACTAAAGAGGAAATAGAAAAGTGAGAAATAGCATAATAAATCTAAGTATTATTAGAATTAGGAAATCTGTTTAGAATATCTGCCTGCAAAATAGAAGACTATTTTATGGAATTTTGTTTACATTAGTTAGCCAAGAAGACTATTTACTGTGCAAAAATGAGTTATTCTTTAACTTTGGTTTGGTCTTCTCTGTTTTCAAATGCAGCATGGTCCAGTGCTGAGTGCACTGATTTCTGCAGTCTTAGGTTCTTATCCACAAGATTATTGTCAAGTCATGCTAAGGATTTCCTGTACTAAGAAAGCCAGGTGTGTGGGGCATGGTATTTTGCAATAAAGTGGGCCCTTTCCCAAGGTGTTAACTGCTTTTTTCTTTTTAGTATCCAGATAGACATATGCTTTGTGTGTTTGAAGCTGGATACAAAGAAAAGAGGCTGCTGGAGTCAGTAAGAAAGGTGTTCATAGCAAATACATACAGAAAAACCCCAATAGCTGAATGAGTATTTTGGGGGAAAAAAAGTAGCCTAAAAACTCCATTTTGCTCACGTGAGATAGTTCTGCTGTAGGAATATTTTTTAGTCATCTTGGTGTCACTTTAAAACATTAGGCAATTGGAGTGGTGCTCTGCTAATCAATCAGAAATAGATGTTCTGTCTTTACGTCTTGGACCATTCCTTTGCCAGCTAAAGGTCTGCCCACTGTTCAGAGCCTGCTCCCCAGCAGCCAGGACTGTGCACAGGCAATAATCCTACGTGGATCAAGCTATTGAGAAAAGCAGGAAAGCAGAGACAGCTGGTGGCACTGGAGACTTCCAGTGGGAACACCCCGAGAAGGGGGAGGACTGGCTAATTTCTTTCCCTGGTCTCTCTGGTCAGGTCAGCATTTTGGTCAGTCACAGATAAAACAAACATCCTGTAGCTATGTATGTATGTAGCTTTTCCCTGCTAGATTTTTGCCTTTTTATAGCTTCAGTTCCAGGTACTTTTCTCTTTCCCCAAAACTCATTTAATTAATGCACAGATAATAACTCTTTTTTTTTTTCATTCAGAATTGCATTCAAAATTTCTGCATTTAATATATTACATTGTAACTGAGGAGCAGTAATGTGTTTTACTTTTTAAAAAAAAATTATCTAAACCCACAAATACTTTAAAAATATATTTGACCTTTGTGATTACTAAACCTGAAATTTGTTTTTGATGTTTTTACATTTTGCTTTTCTCTGTCAACTGAACATTATTATGATTGAATTAGGTTTGTGTGTTGCATTTCAAATGTCTGGTATTTTTTTGAATACATGGTGGCTTTGTGGATTAGTTGTAACTTAGTCTAGGTTTTAGAAATGCAAGAATTGATGTCCCTGCTTGATATCTGTCCAAAGAACACCAGGAAGCATTCATGTTTCTACTCTTGAATCAAAACATATTTTTTATTTGTAACCTGAAATATGTTTACTAATCTCCTGCTTTGCTGTAAGCATATTCTTCATTGAGAAAAAATCCTTAGTGTTGTTTGACAGTTACTACAGTATGAGTAAACACAAGGATTTATTTTATTTTTCAGTCTAGCTTAGACTTACTACCAGGCGTCAGATTTAATAGTACGGACTTAACAGCTTGTGAATTAGGCAGTATAAAATTTTTATCTAGCATTATGCATTTATCATATAATTCAGTGACATTTGAGACACATTCTGTCTCTCCTATGAGGAACCCTCAAATACTTCTACTCAGGACAGAAATTAAATTAGTACAGTAGTTTTACATCTTAATTTAAAATGGAAAATAATTGCTTGATACTTCATGTGTGAAGATGCTATTTATCTGTCCCCTGTTCTGAAGTTCATGAGATGTTTCTCACACCTATCAAAGTAACAGGGCCTAATTCTTCATATGGCAGATATCACTGCACGTGTGGACACGCCATCGCGCTGTGGTGCGAGGGCACGGTGTCCTTGAGAAACTTTAAAAAAGTCTGCCTTCAAGAAAGTCCTCTTGATCTGGTTGATAAATGTTACTAGATCAACACTGATGATGGCAGTACAACAGAAATCACAGAACATTCTGTGTTAGAAGGGATCCAGCAGGATCAGAGTCCAACTCCTGGCCCAGCACAGGACACCCCAAGAATCGTGCCCTGTTCCTGAGAACCTTGTCCAAACACTGCTTGAGTTCTGTCAGGCTGGTGCTGTGACCACTTCATTGGAGTGGGAGTTCAGTGCCCAACTGCCCTCTGGGTGAAGAACCTTTTCCTAATATCCAACCTAAACCTCCCCTGACACAACTTCAGGCCATTCCCTCAATCCTGTCACTGGTCAGCACAGAGAAGAGATCAGTGCCTGCCCCTCCTCTTCCCCTCATGAGGAATTTGAAACTGCAGTGAGGTCTCCCCTCAGTCTCCTCTTCTCCAGGCTGAACACAGAGTGACCTTGGCTGCTCCTCATATGGCTACATATGGCTGGTTTGTTTTAGACTGGCAGAGAGAATTGGCTTCTTCACAGAAATATGACAAATGAAAGGGCAGATGGAGAAGACATTGCTCTGGGATTCTCATCATGATATTAGATAAAATTCAGAGCTCCACCATGAACTTCAAGATAAGGGAAATAAATCTAGAATACAATAAAGATACCTGAAGGTCACATAAGTATGTCAGCCTACTGTAAACATAGAGCTTTTGAGATGAGATTCAAAGATAGCAAAACAGAGAAAATGTCATAAAATGCAGATTAATAGGAGCAGAATATAAGGCTGTGCCAAACTTTTTAGAATTTCTTCTAAATCTAGGGGTGCTAGTTAAGAACCAGGGCTTGGATCTATTCAGTTAAACTATGAAGACTCTGTGTGGTGAGATAAATCAGATTCTCAAAGAGCAGCATTTTACATAAGCTTCACTTTGTTCAAAAAGCTGCCAGTTAGTAGTTAATACTTCATTTATCTGAATAGTGAAATAAGGTGCATTTTACTCCCTTTCTTACCACCTGTGGTACTTTAAAGGATTTTTCCCAAATTAGATTACTGCAAAGAAAATGAAAAAAACCAACTGATGAGAGCTGAAGTGAAAGAAACGTGTGGCACCTCTAAAGTCACAACCAGTGCTCATTTGGTTTTCCAAGACAGACCAAAGCTGACGTTCCAGCTGCAGAAACCAGTGAATTGTTCCCTTAGAAAATGTATACATCAATTTTCCTCCCTTACAGGGAAAGAAGAGTGAGAAGAAAAATGTACAGTAATCCATGGAAAGGGGAAAAGTCTAACATGAATTTTCAAATAGCAAATGAAATAATATTAATTTTTGGGAAATTACATATTTTTAGTTATTGTAAGGTGTTTGTAGAACATTAAAATGTACTTTGTGTTTGTGGTGAGCAGGAAAATAAGAATACACATCTTTTAATGTTGGCAAGTGTGTGCAGTTTGGGAAGGACAGCTGCTATTAAATTTTTTTTCCCAGTAGGAAGTACTCTGAAGTCATCAGGCTTCCACATATAAGTAGGTCAAGAAAGACTTCTTCCAAAATTTTTACCTTTTAGCTGCAAACACGAAACTATTCCTCATTTTTATATCCAAAAGGCCATACTAAACCTGACCTCGAGCTTATGTACAGTTTTACTTGACCTTTATTTAGAACCCCTTCTGCTAGAAAATTGCCTTTTGTTGTCACTAAAAATATACTTCGCTGTCAAGATGAGTCAGGATTCAAAGAGAAAAGCTTTCAATCCAGTGTAGAGGTGCATGGAATCCTGACTTCACTGATGTCAGTGGAAATGTTTCCACCAATTCTGATACCACTAATATTTTCTTCCACCTACTTTATTATGTCAATTGCTTTCCTTACAATTTTTCTGTTTTTTCCCCGCTGGATTACAAAATACCCCCCATTTTTTCAATGGAGCAGCATATGTGTTTGTATACATAGAAGCATTCAGTTCTGCATTTATGCAGTGGCAGTTACATTGTGTAACTGGCATTTTTCATCACTCCCATCTTTATGAAAGAAATGGTATTACTTTTGCTTCTCTTCAATTGTTTAGCATGTGCACAAAAGCAGAAATCACAAAATTTCTTCTCATTCTGTTATTTCTTCTAAATACCAACCTATTTTTTTGTGGCAAGAACAGTGACCCTGCCTGCAGGAGGGCAGCACACTTGATAGCATAAGAAATGCTCACTGGCCAGTTTTGTGTCTTGCTTCTCTCATGACAGCAAATCTGATGAGAAAGCTTTGATAAGAGCTGGAACAATAGCAAAATAGAGATCTATGAAGTTAATGCTTGTTTTCTTTCCACCAGTTTAAAACCTTCTAGGTTGTTTTTTTTTTTTTCTCCAGACTGTCCTCCATACCATGAACACTTTTCCTTTCTATTGGCAAGTACTTTTATATCCACTACTTGTGGAGAGAAAAAAATCCTTATAAAAAGTGTGAATCATCTTTGAAAGCCAAGTTGCAGGTGCAATTTACTGTTACTGCATCTGTAGAAATGGATATCTGGTACTAAAGGCTCTGTACTGTGGTTTATTCAGCTGCAAAAAGGGAACAGGAATATTTATATCATACATGCTTGTGAAAGAATAAATGTAGGGTAGGGTAGAAAGAAAAAATGTAGGGTGAGTTGAGACCCGTGCTGACACTTCTCACACATGCATTAAAGGCCTTTGGTTTGAAAATTGGGCCCAAAGAGGCCCAAATCTCTGTGTATTAAGAGAGATAAAAAGCTTCCCTTGACTTCACTGGTGCTTATCATGGCCCATGCAACTTTGGCAAGTTACAGTGAAACTGCTGAGGCTCTGGGCACAGAAGTCAAAGGTCCTTCACCTTGCAAACCTCTGTCATATGCTAAAATTTGTGGTGAGTGGAAATTTCCTTAAGATTCTTCTCAAAAGTTCAGGGTGTTTCTAATTCAGCAGTTCTCGAATATTTAGTGTATTTTGTGAAATTTGACCCCTAAAATTACAGCCATTTTTCAAGGGGAGAAAAAAAAAAATCATAGAAGTTGGGCAATATTCTTGCTTTTTATGTCCAAGCAGTATTAACAAATTAAGACATATAGCAGCACCATGAAAACAAACTTGCATACTGTTTTGACATGTGCATCTCATGGAAGGATTGCTAATTGGTGAAAATGCCAATCATTACAGAAAGTGATTCATGCTCAGGGGTGGATGATATCTACTGGTGCCACATGGCATAGAATCAATGCTGTGGGAACCAGTCATGACCAATATTTGAAGAATTTGGGAGAGATTTCAGCATTCAAAATAGGACTTGGGTAGAAATAAGAAGCACAGGAAAGGGAGAGTTAGTTTTTAGGGGAACATTGGTGTAAAGAACAAGAAATTCCTGAAGGAAAAAAATAATCTATGTATCCATATTTTAATTTTCTTAAAAAGGAAAAATTATGCCACTTGCCCACTCTAGGCTCACAGTGGTGTTGAAGAATCACCACAGACAGTCACCATGGGAGTGATGTGGTGTGAGCGGTCTCAGTGCCCAGCTGTTTGATGACTGCTGGAGTAGGTGGGGTTCCCTAAAGCCCTGCCTGGGAGAGGGGTGGTGCTGCCTCTGGGGGGGACACACAGCCCCGGGCAGGGCTGCTGGGGCTCAGTGGCTGCCTGTGCAGTGCTGAGAGAGTGTGGAAAAGGGACCGGGTGAGCCAGAGCTCTACTCTTCTCCAAATGTTCCCCTGAGCCCTCAGCACTGAAAGATATTGCTGTGCATCTTATTTAAAAAAATAAAAATCGCGAAGTCTTTTGCCCATCCTTGCCTCCCAAGACAGGAGACAAAGCTTACCTCAGTGTCTGAGGACCTGTCAGCTCCGCGAGCCAGGACGTTGTTTGGTTTATGCTATGCCAAAGTTCATTGTTCTGATTTGTCACTTATGCTCGAGATGCGAGGATGCGCTCGGTGCTGCTGTCAGAGGTGCCAGCGCGGCTTCCCCAGGCTGCTCCCGCTGCTGCTCCGTTCCTCGCTCGGGCTCCGGCGGCGCCGCAGCGGGAGCGGCGCGGCTCAGGGGGATCGCTCGCTGCGGAGCTGACTCAGCCGTCGGGACAGGCACTGCTCGGCGAGGAGCAGACAGGCAAGACTTGTCATGGGCATTGAATCTGGTCAGATACAGAACATGCTCTCATCTGTCAGGAACAAAGAGCAACTGAAGTTTCATTAGCAGGGCATTATCAAATGCCTGTGAACATCATAAAATAAGCTCCCATTCACACGAGGTTAACAATTTGCCTTCTCCACTGGCTGTTAGTCACAGCCTGTTGGTGTTAGAGCTTACAGTTTGCTAAGCAGTGGCCATGCTGGGGTATATTTAATTGCAGAATGAGAAACCTCGAGAGACGTGCACTTGAATTGCAAAGAACAACATTTTAAAGAAGTCTCTAAATGAAATATAAGCTAAAATGTGTTGCAGCTACAAAGGGCTGATTTTCAAATGGAGGTCAACTCAGTGCTCTTAGGGGTTGGGGTAGGGAAGAAATTCAGAGTTCAGGTAGGGAGCTACTTCAGAGTTTCACAGATTACCAACACAAAATTTTGTTAATGGAGTAGTGGGCAGAACCTTTTCTTCCTGCATCCTTTGCAGAGAATTCTCTGCCTTGGAGATTTCTCCAGGTACCGGAGAAAATACCTCAGCAAGCTTTTCTGAATTGCAAGTTTGCTGGCTTGTAATTTCCAGGCTGAAGGAGGCGAGCTGTGTTTAAATATGTGATCCTATATTTCTCCCCTTATAGATCAGTTCAAAGTACTGCAATTTGTCCTAGTGAGGAAGAGTGGAGGTAATTACATTGGTGGGAGGCTTTCTGTGTAATTATGGAAGCTGCCTTCCACAGTAAATAGAGAGCTTTTGAATGGCTCAGTTTGGAATTGTACTATATTGTATATGGCTTAACTAATATTTATGAAAAGGGTTGTTCTTAGTTTTCACATATATGTAATTCATGTCATTTAACATATATGAAACTTAAATTGTAGTACGTGCATACGTACAATAAAATCTGCATGTAGCTCTTCAAACCAGTCATGAGGCAACTTTAAAACCTGAAAATGCTGTGATAATACTGAGAAAATGGATTATTCCAATAAAGGTAATGAATCTATGAAAAGACTACCTGTTGATTTATGGAGATCTTTTAACTAACAGATTGGGGGTCATCAAAGCCTTGTTTCTTCTATGCAGATGGTGTTATTAAATAATGGATGACATGCCATAGTTTAGATCAGTCCAATAAAACCAGGTAGGATGATCGAAAGGACAGGATCTCACTGATTTTTTTTTTTTTTGGTGAAGATTTTACATCTATCTTACCACCCCAATGAAACAACTGGAAGGAGTCACCAAGGAAAGTTCTGCCCTCAGTTACAGCAATTCTCAGGCAGAGTATCTGACTCCATCTGTTCTGGGTTTAGCACTTGGAGCAAGACCTAAGTTATGTCAGGAGTCACATCAGTTCCATTCATTCCAAAGGGCTTATTTTGGATTTACTTTTTTGTTGGGCCATTTGTTATTTTATTGATGCTAATACGAGATGGCAGTGAATGTGTGCTATTTTTGCATGTAATTCATCTAGATACTTCTCCTGCATGCCGTTTTTACAACAATTTGTGTAACTGTAGGGTTTTTTTTAAACAGATGAAAAAAATCACCTGTGTGCTCTAATGCCATTCCTGCTACAAATGTGGCTGATGTATAGTCTAAGTGGACTGGCTGAAATTCTTTGCAGAATCACTATACTTCCTGACCTTCCAAGCTCTTTATCATTTACTGTGATTTTTTTTTTTTTTTGCAAGAGGACTTTACTCACCTCTTTTGTTTCCCCTTCCCTGAAATTTGTGCACTCTAACAGCAGTCATCAAAACTGCAGGTATTAAGGCATAGGGTACAGAATCACAGGAATCCAATAATCTCCTGACTGTGACAGATTGTAGCTGGTGAGAATTAGTCTTGAGCATTGTTTGATAGTTACAGTTTTGCACACAGTAGCTCTAAAAAGTGCTCATTGCTGAGGAACTTACACCCACCCCTGCAAGCAACTAGAATTTGAATGAATGGTAATGAGAACTGTTCATGCATCAGAAGGAGAAAAGAATGCAAGAAGAGTAATTTCTCTCCTGAAGCAACCTCTCTCCTTGACTGTCAGAAGGAACACATACCTTAGGAAATCAGTCTTCTCTTGTTAATTCCAGCTGAAATGGCTCAAAAAGGTTTCTTCCGAGTGTTTTGACAGAAAGTACAGAGAAGGATAAGAGATCTATTCCTCTGATACTTCAGCTGGAACTAACACAGGAAGGCTTTTAAACAAGAGTATAATGAGGGGTCTCCATAGTCAAAATGGGAACTTATGCATTATTATCCAAGTTAAAATAAAACTTCTACATCTGAAAAATTCAAAACAAATTAAAAAGAAGGAAAACCTTGCTGAAAAACAGAAACCTCTTAAAAAGTGGAAATAAAGACTTAGTCCTCTTGTCCAGTGGCTAGAAAAAAAAGGGCTCACAAAGGTTGGTGCTGACATGTCTTATGAGAGGAAGTCAGGAAGGTCCTCATGCACCAAATGCAAAGCAAATAAGCATTTTAATTCAATCTGTCAAAATTAATTAGAAACAAGATTTAAAAAGCTCCTCACAATCAGATGAAGCATTAGCTTGTTAACGTTAATTCCCATTCTGTTGTGATAAACTGAGTCATAGCTATTCGCTTTGCAGCTGATCAACTGCTCTGCAGAAAGTTTGAGTAGAAAATAACTATCTGTAGTGACAAACCGAGGAGAGGGAGGCAAGGTCTTGCTGAAGCTTCTGCTGCAGGAACTCCCTCCCCACCCCAGAGAGCAGCACACCTTTCAGGCAAGGGGGATGGGAGAGGGTCCCCAATGTATCTTCTGAGGAACTCCTGAGAAAGCCCTTGTGATGCATTTTCCTTGAGCTTCCCACCCGATCAGACCCACAGCTTTCTGCCCACGGCTGTGTTCCACAGCTGCGGTCCCCGATCTGCTCCCGAGCATGCGGTGAGGAGGCAGCAGCTCCGGCTTGCCGCAGCTCTCGCGGCGGTTCCAGGCGGCAATTCCCTGGCGGGCAGGCACGGGAGCATTCGGGCTCTGCCGCTGTGTGCTTGAAACCATACCCCAAACTGATTTCATGCCTCGTGTGAGGTTTGGTCTGACCAGCTCTGTGGGGCTGTCCCTGTACACCCCGCTGCGTGCAGGGCTGTTGTGCACTCAGGACCGCTGCGTGCCCAGGCTCAGTGTGCCGAGGTTTGGCCCAGGAGATGTCTATTGTGATCAGACCTGTCTAGTATTAGGAAAATATTTTAAGTGTGTCATCACTGAAATAGGCAGCAGACTATTATTCTGTGCTGTACAAATGATAGATGTGTTAATAGAGAAAGACTGAGAAAGCAATCCAAGACACAATGTTCATTTTGCAGCTGCCCCATAATGGAAGCATCTGTGTACTTATGCTTAAAAAATAGGACCCAGTTCTTCGATGTGCAAAAGTAAAACTATCACCATAAATACATGGCTGTTTTGTTAAATCTGTAGCAACAGAGCCTAAAGCAAAAACATAGAGAAGTAGGTGTATTTATTGCTATGTAAGAAGTTAAAGTAAAAATGTAATTTTCACCTATACTTTGTGTGCTTGGAAAAATTGATGAACGTGCATAAAAGGAGCACAGTTGGCATTTTACCCTGTTAAGAATAAACCACAAGTCACCTGCATTATTAGCCACTAAGCTCCTTAGGTTCCTAATCATATACCTGTGCATGCTAAGAAGAAACCTGGGCTGGGAAGAGATGTATCAAAATGGTGGATGCCTTAGTGTCCCTGTAATTTGGATAGGGTTGTGAAGATATTTCACTTCTGCCTTATTTCCTAAAGTGACATGGTAAGTTAGTTGTCCTTGTACTATCCCTAACTCATTGAGACAGCAGTGAATTCAACCAAAAAACCCCAGGTGAGTTACTGGCCATTTTTTTTACGTAATAGCCTAGGTGTTAAAGCACTGATCTGTGAAGGGAAAGATCAGGATTTTTGCTTCCTCTTAGCCCACGAGGGTTTGAAACCACTGTTTCTATTTCCTAAAAATATCCTAGCAGGCATGATAGAGATCAGCCTGTGTTGAGGCTATGCTTTCTCTCTTCAATCCTGCTGCTGAGGTTGTACTGTTGTGTGAGCGAGGATGAAAGTTGGGGAAATGACAGTAGAAAAATATTATATTCAATGTAGACTGCATATGGATGTAAATGTGTTATATTTTAATAATATTTTTATTATTTCCTTATTTTTTAAAATCTAAGGTATTATTGAATTGACAATCAAAGATAACTAAACATAATGCTGTTTTTATATTGCCTCTTTAAATCTGTGTGGGAACTTAGGGAACAATCTGATCCAGAGTTGTTTTATCTGTGTTTTCTTGGATCATTAACAAACAGCATTTTCTGCATCACATGAAGTGTAAGTCTCCAGTTTAGCTGGGAGGACCAAGCCCTAGCGACCAATCACAATCTTTATTCACTCCAGTTCCCACTGATACTTGTCACGATACAAAATATCAGTAGCAATTTAACCTTGTCATAGCAGCCTGTACCTATGCATTTTTTACTACTGAGTTTTAACTAAATGGGAATGAACCTCATATGCAGTAATTTGTGCAGCAAGTGTAACCATCTTTTATGCATTTGGAACTTTTGGATGCCTGTGGTACATGAAAAGCACTCTATGGGTACTTGCATTATTGCATATTTCATTATAATGTAATTCTGTATTAGATATTCCATTTATGCAGAATCCAAAAATAGTTCATGCTGTGTAGCAATGCAAATTTCAGTGAATAATCCACAAAGAATTTCAAAGCCTTAACTATTTGTGACGTGCACTATTCTGTATCTTTAATGAGGACTCAACCTTTGAACAAATTACACCAGTCTTTTTATGAATAAAAACCATTTCTCTGCTCCCCCATTAAAGAACAGTCTATTACTTCTCGTCTTAAGGATATTGGAGATATTAGGGGTTATTGTTACTGCTCAAAACTCCTTGAACTGGTTTTAGATGTTCTATCAACAGTAGAAGTGTAAATCAGGTTTCTGCAATTGAAGGCTTTGCCCCCCTTCCCACCTGACAGCTGATCACCAGAGAATGGGACAGCATCAGCAGTTTCATGGCCAAGGCTGTGTAGGGTAGTGCAACAGCTGAGGAAAAATCCACTTTCCTCATACTTCATCCCAAGGAATCCAACGTCAGCCAAGGTAGAATGAAGGGAGTTTCCCATGGCATGGGGGGAAACAGTGAATGTGAATAGGGATGTCTTTTTTTACCTGGAGTATCTAAGACTGAAGCCAAAGCTGTGCAGTGAAAGGCCTGCAGGTGTGCCCTGCCAGCTCTCCTGTACTGTGTGAGCACAGAGTGCAGGGCTGTGCTCAGTGATGTTCTGGTGGTGTGACAGCAGCTGAGTTGAGAGCACAGGTCCTTAGCAGAGCAAGCAGCAAAATGAAACAAAGGGGGAATTTCCTCTTGAACTATTCAAGAGATGTTGCAAAGCTGGGGCTTTCTACTTTTTACAATAGATAGCACTGAGCAGAAATTTGCCTACTAAGGATGTAATAAATAACAATTCACTGAATCAGTTCAGAAAATCACCAGCTTGCTTTTAGCAAATTGAATAAAACATTCCCTATAAAATCCTAATGAATAAATAGCAAAGCACTCCAAGTCCATCAGCACCAGGAATTTTTGAATGAGATTTTACTATTCATAGCACAACTGTCTTCAGTACATAATTACATGGAAGAACAAAATAAAAAAAATCTTTAGAATCGCCTGCCTAATATTTTAAATATTTTAAAATAAGTATTTAAGAGATTAAAACTTTTTTTTCTTTGAGAATAATAGAACAAGTTAAAAAATTTGAAGAAAATAATCAGATCAAAATACTTATTCCATTCCTTCATGCATTTAAATATGCACTTCAAGAAGCTTGTATTATAGTGTAAGATGAAAGACAGCCTTTGTCTTGGGACTTCTACATCCTCTGACAAGTTAAAGTGAGCTAGTCAGATGTGAAGATCTGCTGCAATACCTCATGCAAACTTTTAGCCAGCCCTGTATCAGTGTGTTCATTCCTCTGATCTATCCTTTCCACCTTTCCTTGGCACCCCCTTGAGAAGCAGAGCTGAATTAAGAACTGGTAACTAGATTGGTTGATTCACAGTCTGTCTGAATGCAGGATGATGTTCATGTTCTGGTGAATCATGGGCCTATTTCAATATCAGAAATAGAAAATGGCTCTTGAGTTTCTCTGCTGCCAAAAATTACTTCATTTTGAATTGCTGATTGCCAGAGTGTTCTTAAAATTAGAGGAAAATTTTTTTTTCCCTCTCACATTTGCACATTTGCCTCAGCCTTATTGGTGGTGCTGTGTTCGGGTGCTAAAGTAGTTTAATTAAACTTGAAACTATCATAGGCAACACAAACTAAGGGGACCAATGGTGCTTTTTCTAGAGCAACCACCTAAAATAGGGAGGATGCCAATAATTTGGCAATTGGAAGACCAAGCTTCCAAATAAGACTTGTATGGAGGGTCTCGTTCACACCTACTTGAAGGCACTGGAACATATCATTGACTTTACAAGGAGTCTGCATCCAGATACTAACTTTCTGTAAAAGAGTTCAATTCAACATTATTTTCTGATGGAAAATCATTAATGTGCTCTTTGCCATTCTTGATTGATAACATTAATCATCCTGATTCCTTTAGTCTCCCAGCTTTTACCGGAATATCACTGTAATTTAACATTAATAACAGCCCCTTACTAGGAAGTATTACCAATTTATTGCCTAGATGATGTTATAATTAGCAATATCTTGCTGTGACAATTGCTGCTGTGAAAGAAATGCCATTTATAGATGGTATTACAGATGCAGCATGTGCTGCATGCACATGCAGACATTCAAATGCACATTAAATGTCTGGAAACACAACAGTGGAAGATACACGTGCAGAAGAACAATTTAAAACACTTTAGATGTACTGCAAAGTTACTTTTTTGCATATACAGAGGTGTAAATGAAATAATAAGAGACTTGGAAGAGGGTTTTAAGTTATGCTTGATTAAATCTGTGCTATAAGCTTCTGGTACTCTTATATCTTACTTGTGTCTCTTGGGTGCTATTAAGTATTGTCAGCCAACAAACCATAATTTCATGCTTGAGTGGACTAATACAAACCCAGATTCTGCTTCTTTGTACAGTCAGCCTTCAGTTTGCTGAAATAGTAAAGTGAGAAGGGGAGGGAAATAAAGAATTGTCATGCAGAATGATAATACTTATCAGTAAAATCAGATACTGTGATGGTTTAAGCTATAATTTGTTTGGGTCAATAAACTGTGAGTCCATTTACTTCACTAAGCTTTAGATCAACTCCTTCAAGTTTTGTGTTTTCATTTGACAGGTACTGTCACAGGCAGCTATGCAGGTAGAAGTAAGCTGCAGAACTGGAAGGTGTTTTTTGTTTGGTTTGGGGTTTTTTGGTTTTTTTTTTTGTTTGTTTGTTTCTTTTTTTGAGTGGTTTTGTACTGGAAAGACTAAAGTGTATTTTCTTTATGAACGGTTTTATTTTTAAATTATAAAACCTCATATGGGATGATGTTTGTAATTTCTATCTATTGCAGGTTCTAATAATTTTAATATATTACATGAAAGAAAGTGATATAGTTGCATAAAGAGCCATGTGCTTTTATTGGGCCACCTAGAATATGTGAAAAGTCTCTGTATTCAGCTGAGGTCCTTGTTATCAGAAATTCAGAGAACAGCACACACAAATGGTGGAGTATGTCGTGTGAGCCAGGATGTTAAATGGAAAAGCTGGTAATCCCAAGCAACTGTCCACAATAAGCTCTAGGTCAGGTTCTGCCTTTGATGCTGTGCAAAACTTTTATAGAAATCAATGAGCATTTGATGCAAAGAACAGAAAGCCAGGCCCAGCATCTCTGATAGATGACAAGGATTTTGTAACAGCTTCCAGAAAAGGACCTCCCTGCTCCTCAGACTGCAACAATAGTGACATGTTCTCCTCCACTTGTCCCATCCCCACATTGCTTAACCGTTATTTTGAACATTGATTTTTTTTTTTTAAAATCTCAAAGTTTCTCCCATGTGACTATTTCTTCCTTTAAAGGAAAAAGCAATTCATAGTACTTTGAAAGCTTTAAAGAAATCAAGAAGTTTGATATAATAGCTTTGTTACCAGTGAAGTAACACCTTTGGCAAAAAAAAGTCCTATTCCAGAATGACTTAGTGTTTGTATTATTTTATGTAACTTTAAGAGCTAAAATTAGAGTGTGAAAAAGAATCTGATTTTTCTATAGTTTCCCCTTGTCTGTTCCTTTTCTCCCTAATTTAATTTTTTGTTGCTGTTTTTTGTGTTAAACATATAAATAGGCCTTTCTGCAATGTACTGAATCTTAGTGTCAGGATGAAAGATCCAAAAAGTAAAAATTCAAGCTTTATTTCCTTTTGATTATATTTTGTGGAAACAAAATATCTGAAGCTCCCTTATTCCAGGATTGTGGTGAGGAAAGGGTGGGCTTAAAGATCTACATTTTTTGATAAAAACATCAAGTAATGATCATGAATAATCTTTGTGTGTCTCCATGCAATGTAACTGTGAAAAGGATCATATGTCAAATACTGTAAAAAAACCAAAGATTTTTCATTTAATACTTTGTATTTAATTTTGCTTTCCTACTTGTTATTTAAGTCAGGCTTAGTAATTTTTCATTGTAAAAAAAGACACCTGGACATGAATGAGATTTTCAAAGAATTGATGTGAGTGAAACTTTACAAATGAGAATGATTTTACTTGCTTATTCAGCATGGAATTGTTTCAGAATTATTTATCTATGT
Organism: Promerops cafer; assembly: GCA_013398275.1. Taxonomy (NCBI): domain Eukaryota; kingdom Metazoa; phylum Chordata; class Aves; order Passeriformes; family Nectariniidae; genus Promerops; species Promerops cafer. Next base: position 145,015 of record VZSE01014026.1, read on the forward strand.
TTCTTTCTGTGAATGGAGGACAAACTGAGGTCACTCATTATTCTGGTTAATTATTAGCCATGTTTACTTATTAGGTTAATTTGCAGAGTTTCAACGATCCTGTGTCCTTGAAAAGGTCAGGAAATAGCACCAAATCAGCTACACTGATTATCCGTGCTGTAGAAAGAACAATGAGCTTTTCTAGACCATGTACTTGAAAATGTATTTTGGGAATGAGCTTTGAACCAAGTCCAGGCAATTGTTTCTAATGATGAAATACCTTCTGGGGACCCTCCCAGTACTGCTGAAGTTTGCACTGTTTGAGGAAGCCTTGTGATACAGTCAGCTGCTTTTGTTGTGCTCGTGTTAAGAGATCCACTATAAGTCATTTACTGTGGTTTGTGCTTTCCTCTCAGCTTTTATGATCTGCTTTTAAGAGCTGCAAAGCTGATTCTTGGGCTCTCTTGGCATTTCTCTGCTATGCTGGCTTCCTTTCCTGCCAGCCCATTCTGCAGCAGTTCTTCTGTGGTACCTGGCTTGGTTTGAGCTGTGCTATCTAATGCTGCTTTGGTTCTTGATTGGACTGAATTGTCTTGCAAATAAGATTCTTTTCTGTTTGAAAGCTGCGTAGCAAAATGAGTTTCTGGGCCAAAACTAGGACCCTATGTGCTATTTTGCTGTTTTCCCTGAAGTGCTAGAAGAAGAATAAATCAGAATATTGGTAATTAAGAAACTTCTGGTTCTCCAGCAGGTGAAAGAAAACAGTGTGCATGCTTTCAGGCTTTTCCTTGCCTTTTCCTTCCAAAGATGTCTGTCTCTGATATGAGACAAGCCAGCCCAGAGGGAAAATTCAGCTGCAAAGACCACAAAATGCTGAGTTTGTCTTTGATTGTCAGTTCACCCTAGAATGCACTTTTGCTTTTAGTCAGTTTTCCATTTTCTGCCAGGCATGGAATAGTACTTACCTTGCTCAATACTCAGCAATTATGTCTGTTTTATCCACATACAAAGCACACGAGAAATAAAATGATAGGTGCCCTGATAAGGAGGATAAACTTTTGAAGTCTACGAATAATGTAATTCCTTTTGGCTGATGGATTTCAGGCAAGTGCAAAGGATATAAACAGCTTTTTCTTTTCTTTCTTTCTTTTTTTTTTTTTTTAAACCAAACTGAAAGTCATGAATTTGAATGATGGATAACTGCAGTTTAAGCAGAAACCCTTTAAGGAGTTACTTTATGGAGAATTGTCTCACTCTGTCCCAGACACCTGCTTCTATCCAGTGTAACTTAGTTTTAGTTCCTCTGATTGAAAAGAAATCTGTATAGAAGGAGAAGGCTCCCTTCCCTCTACTTCCCACGTATCAGTGTGTGTGAGCCCCTCAAAAAGCAGAGTTTTGTGCCAAGTTAGACAGCTACATTGTTCTTTGGTAGCTTGGAGCAGCACCAAGGGTGCAGTAGGCGTGTCATTGCAATACTCCCAGAAGCCACCCCAGCCAGCTGACAGCAGTCACGGTCCCTCTCCTGCCTCCCTCTGGCCCCTCACTTATGCCAAAGACAGGCAACTTTGGTGCTCTGGTCATGTTAGTCGTGGAAGGCCACACCATGTGCAGTGCCATCCTCACCCCTTTGCCACAAAAACAGGATTAGACTTTGCTGCTGGCGGGTCCAAAACCTGTCTTGCAATTTAACACTTACAAAGTATGTAAAGAAACTTACCGTGCATTTGATGTCTTTGTCCCTCTTCCTTCCCTTCTTGCTTTCTTCTGTTTAATCTTGCATATGTTTTCCTGTTACGCAGTAACTGTTTTGTTCTCAATGCAAGTTGCAGTGTGTACCATGACACTGTCCCCCAACACAATGTGGGCTTCTTCTTGTGAAGATGGTGAACATTTCTGTCCAGAAATATCTTTGTGCATGCATTGCACTCTCCTTTTCTCATCTTCACTTTCCATTATTTTTGCATTATTTTTGTGTTTTTGCCCAGCAATCCCAAGTCCTTCCTTCTCACTACAGAGCATGAGAAGCTGGGAGAAAATTGTAGTTATCTTCCTGATGGGTGCTACAGAACTGCCAGCAAAAATGCCCCCACATGAGCAAGCAAGAATTAGATGGATTCTGGGAGAGAATGATTCCTTATTGGATGAACAGCCTTGTATAAAATTACATGAATCCAGAAATGATTGTGGAGTTTAATCTAGAGTATCTGAAAAACCAGGTGAAAGTTGCTTGCAAGATGCTTTTATTACACTAATTTCCCTTCAGTTTTAGAATTGTAACTGGGATTCCAGGCCTGTGTAGAGGAGGAATTCTGGCTCTACGCAGGTACACAGTGTCTTAGGACTATGCAGGCAAGAGGAGGATGTTTGCTAGAGTAAGAAAGTAGAGAGGCTGGGACTGAGCAGAGTAAAAAACAAATTGCTCTTAGGTGGGAGCAAAGTAAGAACTTTTTTGGGGATGCTGTGGAATGGGAAAATTTTGCTCGCCGTTTGCTTGAGCTCTGCCCATATACACAGAGACTCTTGCCCTTGCAGGATGAAATTTCCACCTACCCATTCCTTTTCTAGCTAAACTTGCCTACACCTGCTTTGAAAAAACACGACAATTTAAAGACTGTTTAAATATAATGCTGGATTGTAAATCTGTGGTGTCTCTTTTTCCTGATAAATTCTTGAAGAACCTTTGTTTATTCCCTTTCTTTCCCACTAGCCTTCAGTAGGATATTACGGCTTCAAATGGTATAATGCACTGTAGGCTGTAAAAATAAAAGTTGACTCACTGGAAGTTGCCCCCTGTCAGATGCAAGTATTTTATTTTGCATTTTTCCTGTTTAAATTATTGAGATGGAAATCCAACAGGATAACTCTACCTACTAAAATGATCTGTTTTAAATTTTTATTATTTCAATATTAAAATTTCTTAGCCTAGATTTTAGAGAATGTTATGTTTTTCCTAGGTGTCAATACTTGATTCAAAGAAACTTTTGCTGAAAGAATACAATCCTTATTGAACCCATTTGGCTCTGGATCAGGCTCCTGATGCTTCTTTCAGAATAAAAATAAATGTAATTCTCAAACAGAATTACAGGGATTTTTTGCATAGTTCTACCCTAGCATGGCATGTTACCATTGCCTAAGATCACTGAACTAATTGGAAATCATTCATAAGGACAGCAAGGAACAGCACAACTTTTTGATTTCCTTAGTGATATTTCCTCCCTCTTGCTTTCCTCCTGTGAAATAAATAGGCATAAGAAATGTTATTGCCAGAAGAGTGGGTAGATTTGTGTTAATGCCTAAGAGCAAATGTCAAACTGTAGAAATGTCAGAGTCTCGTATGCTTTCGAAGGATACGAACCGATAGGTTATTAGTTTGCTGTATCTTTTCTTTGAAAACTTTATCATAATCCTCTCTGCAATCTTGTACTGGGGACAAGTACTATGCTACATGACAATTTCTTCTTCTAAATCTAGCAGCATGGCTTGATAACACTAGGCAGGGAAAGGCAAAAGAAAGTTTGGGTGGATAATTTTTCTCTCCTTGAAAAGAAAGTCTGTCAGAAATAGTCATACCAAAGAAAAGCTTAGAGCTGTGACTCACAGCCTTAGTGGGTTGAACTATCATTCCATGCAGGAGTATGGGCATACACTAGAAGGATTAGTGAAATGTAGATGTATTATTTGCAATAAATATATATTTTAGGGTAATGGCACAGCTATAATCTCTGAACATCTGAGTTCTAAAGAAAGATTATGACTTGACTGGTAGTGAAACTGACACAAACAAATGTGTTCTTTAAAAAATACTATTTTTTAAAATAACTTAAAATTTTTTCTTGAAATGCAAAGGACATAGAAACTGGGATTTCTAGAATAAAGCATCAGGTGCCCATATTCAAGATCTCTACCATACAGATAATCTCTGAGAAGTGGTGCTTCTGGTGTTTTCTACAGACTTTTCATTTTGCATGTACTGCTGTCTGACTTTTTCACATTGATTTCTCTTTCCCTCTTCTGCCTCTGTCCCTTGTTTTCTATCTCTGCCCTTGTTCTCTTTCATGTCTTTAATTCATGCTTCTGTCCTGCTCCTGCCTTCCACATTTTTTGCTTGCTCTTTTAAATTTTTTTATCTTCAGAGGAAAAATTTCCCCTTCCCCTCACCCTGTTCATCTGTTCCTTCTGACTTACAGTTTCTAGGATATACCACCACCACAGGCTATTTCTTCTGAAAAAGGGGTGGTTAAAGCCAGTCATGTTGGTACTCAACATTAACATTTAAACATATTTTCTCACTTCATATAACATTTACCTACTGTTTCTATGTATTCTTGAAGAATTATCCAAGGGAAACATTTTAATGCTAAGTGCTTTTTGGCCTTTAAAACTGCTCGAATAGATGAATTAAGGAAAAATATCCATTTTTAACCAAAAAGATGTTTTTCCATCAGAAGTCTCTTTGAAGGATAACTTCAGCTGAACTCTCCAAGGAAGCTGTATTCCCAAAGAATTACATTTTATCAGCTGAAATATTTCATTCTAGTTTGCTGCAGCTGGTATCAGGAAAAACACATATGCAGCCTGCAGATTAATTTCTGCTCAGTGGTGCAGGGTGGCTGGCCAATAGCTGTGCTCCTGGATAATGGACACAGTATAGGCTGGGCTTTGCCCGCTCAGCTGCTGAGCCAGGATGCACAGAGATCAGCAGGTGGGCTTCTCTTGCACTCACTGTGTGTCTCTGCAAAAGGCTTAGGGTGGGACTGGTACTCTGGGGTCTCACTGGCAGCTGGGCAAAGCCTGTGCAGAGTCAGTGTAAAATGACAATAAATTAGAATGGTAGACTTTACATTTTTTGCACAGGCATTACTGTCAGACTGCATGTTCTGCCTTGGCACAGAGAGGATGTCCTTTTATCACTTAAAATATTTTCTTGAAATGCAAAAGAAACCAGAAAACCAGAAAAAAAGAAAAAAGAAAAAAGAAACCAGACTTCCTGGGGTAAAGCATCAGACACCCGTATTCAAGCTCTGCCTCAGTAGGAATGTGAATAAAAGCACAAAGGCTCAGGAATCCAGGGATTAGGAAGCATGAGCTTCAGGAAAGTCCTGGGAGCTTTTCATAATAGTTGCCTCTTTCTCTGTTTTATTAGAGGTGTGGGTAAACCAGTGTTGTTTTATTTTTTTTCTTAGGTAGGTACTGCTTTCTAAATGTATGGCCAGGCAGCAGGCATTTGGCTGCTTCTGGCTCCAACCTCCTGGTTCCCAAACACAGAATCTACACCCTATCTAAATAATAATTGGATTAGTTTCATCCAGGAATTTAAGAAGCTTAATTAATTTAAATGTATTGTCTATATACTACTGTAGCTCAGAGCTCCTTAACTTGTTCCCTCTCCCTGTAGCCTCAGTTATGGCTGGACCTTCTGCTGCCTTGGACTTGCAGAATTTCTTCTCCTTAGTAACACATTAAAATAGATTACCCTTTTGTTTTGGTTTTTAAAAGTATAGTAAGTTTTGATTCTTAAATATTTTGAAGGCAAATTGTAGTGCAAATCTCATTCATGGTTTATAACAGAAAAGGATACTTGTGGTCAAAGCCATACCATATTCTGAACAGCCACGCACTCTCAGCTTTGGTTGTATTTTTATCCAAGTTAGATGCACTCTGCAAAATAAACAAATGAATGAAGCCAGGAGTATTTTTATAAAATAAATAAAACATGGAGTTCTGATATTAAAAATGTGTCAGACCGAATTACAATTAACTGCACTTTTTTTTTTAAATTTAAAAATCTTTGTTGTCGCACAAATGTCATCCTTGCAAATCAGTTCAGGAGAAAATTGGCTCATACAGCACATTTCTCACTGCTGCACTCATTGGAAGAATATAGCATTTTCTTTTATGAATGATTCCAATTTTTTAAGCAGTTGAGGAGCACTATACTCTGAGATCAATAAAATGATATTTTGATTTAATTGCTGTTGTGGGATTACTCCTACAAGATCAGAGGCTGTTTGTGTATGTCTAACGAAATGTCTTTCCCAAAGGGATTGAGATATTCTAATAACTAGGAAAGTCCTTTCTATACTTCTTTCTAAGGGGAGGGTAACATGAGTTGAATTGACAAAGCTCAAAATACCCTTTCCATTCTGCAAGCCAATTCTGTGACATGCTGCACAGGCAGAGAGGTGGACTATCCTTTTCCTCAAGGTCATAATTTGGAATAATAAATTAGGAACAGTTATCTGTACAAAGACAGCCAGTTTGGTCACACTCTAGGTACCACATCAATACTAGTGGAAGAATTACTAGCAGGATGAAATTAGGAATGGGATGGCCAGCTCTCTAACAGTACTCAACTGTTGTCTTGTTTTTGTTTTGTGGCAAGTTAGGTTAGTTTAAACGAGAATATTTTTCCTTATGCAGTTTTAAACCAATGAATCTGTTAATTTTCATGTTTTAATCTAATAATATATTAAAATATCATACCTTAAAATAGACTAATATACACGTAAATTGGCTGATGATAATGTCAATGGTCTGACCCTCAAAAGTGTAAGGTCTAGTTCCAAGGCAACCTGTTCATGGGAATTTTAGGAACAATGGGAACACTGATGTCATTGAGTTTTGAATAAGGTTAGACAGAATCCATGCTGTAGCTGTTATGATTTTGCTAATGTGGTCACACTGAACATGCAAATGCACCAAATAGAACAAATATTATTCTTGGGCTGTTTCCTCCTTAACTGAATTGAGTATTTTAGCAACTCTCCCCAGTAACTTGTGATGCTGGGTGGGGAGAGGAGAGGAAGAAGATGGTACTGATCCCTTATCGAGCAGCAGAACAGTCTTCCAAGTTCTAAACATCTGGAAGTGCATTTTGGCAAGATAAAGATTGGGAAAAGGGTTGAAACATTTAAGCAGGAAGTGTGATTGTAGGTAAAATCTGTGTTAGGTCAGAACAACAAAAACACTGAATAAAGGAGAGGGAAGGACTGGAGTGCACAGGGTTGGAGATGAGGAAGAGAAGGACAGGCATGGAAAGAAACATATTGTGGAGTGGGCTACTCATGTGTGGTGCAGAGGACAGCTCGTTAAAAGCACAGTGAGCTCTGTAAATGGGCTGTGTCCTGTGTTTGAATTGTCATGTTGTTGTTGGTTAATGCCTCTTTCCAAACTCATTGTACCTCTAGCTTCCTCTTAAGGAAAAAGGTTTCCTCATTCAGGAACATGAATTGTTGAAAGCAGTGGACAAAGAAGTTTACACAAGAGTATAATCCCCATGGGCTTTTCTGGTCCTGACCTGGGCCTTCTTTTATTTCTAGTTTGACATGTGTTGCACCTTCCTCCTTTTGTCTATGCAATCTGTGTTGTGTTACCAGCTTTTGCAGTAGTGGGCATCTGGGTGGTTATCTGGAGTGCAGCTCCTGCAGAAACAGTACAAAGGATGACAGGAGGTGTTGGTGTGAATTTTTCAGGGCTCTTGCAGATCCTTGGAGCCTATGATTTTAAGGAGTAACTTTTTGCTTTCCCTACAGTTCAGAGTGGTAAAAGTAGGGGAGACAATGCTCTATCTCTTCAAACATTTTTTCTCTCTGGGAAGGGAAAATGCTAAAGTTCTTCACATCTTCCATATGGGAATTGCCCATATGGAGATTACTCTCATTAGTCCTTGGAATAAATTCACCAACCAGCTGGCAGATGAAACTTATGAGAAGAGTGTAACTGAATTCCTTATTATACTTACAAAGATGTAGGGACAGTTAAATCAACTATGCAGATTAATTTGACAGAGATGATATTGATAAGTGTTTTGCAGGCTATTTAGTTTTTTCCTGAGATCAATAGCATATCTATATTTTTTCAGAAGTGCTTGTAGAAAATATATTTTTACCCTCTCTCAACTGAAGTTAACATGGCAGAATTTGAGATACATAAGCTATCTGAATGAAATATGCTCTTGACTGTCTTTTTTAATGGGAATTTAGTTAAGTAGGTCACTGCCATAAAGCTTTTGCCTTTTTAAAATAGACCTATGCTTAGTGATTGTGTCCTGCATTGTGCTTTTCCAAGTTAGCTTTTGAATGTACTGTGATATGCAGCAAAGTGCTTTGTTTTTACATATTATTTTCTATACAATAATATATATTATTTTAATATGTATTATGTAATTTCCTTCAGAACTAAGTTATGACTGTCCATCAATAAGTAAATGAGTATGAATATGAGGCTACCTTCTTTATGCTTATGCTGTGATAAATATTTAATGATAAATTTAAGGGTGGCAAGACAGAATTGAAACTGAGATATGCTTTTGATGGATCATGGTATGGTGAAGTGCAGATTTTAATTAGACATTAAAAGGCTCTACACCTTTTCTAGGGAAGGGGATCTGGGTTCCAGGTCTTACAATTTGAACTGAAATTTGCTGCCAGCTGACTGCCAAAATTATTGGTTCAGGTAGCCTAAAATAGAACCTAATCAGAAATTTAGAAATAAATAGAATGTGTACATAGAATTATTGAATGAATCAAATCTCTTCACAGAAAATTGATTTTTTGGGAGGTAAAGGAAGGAAAGAAGGGTGATAAAGATGAAGAGGTAAGGAAGGAAAAGGGTTTTGCAGTCATAAAGCTGGTATTGCATCTGACATAGTACCCATGAGGTGGAAGGCCTTTAAGGCTTATTCTGCCCCTAAAAAAAATTCTAGGTATGGTTTCAGACATGGATTGAGAGGCTCCCACAGCAAGGTACCCATGTCCTGGTAGTTAGAGTGGTCACAGAGGAGCTAAATTCAAATCTTGGTAGCAGACCTTGTAGCTTTCTCATTCTGGCTGAGTAGGCTGACTGAGCAGGGAGAAGCCCAGAGGTTTCTTTTCCATTAATTTTTTCTCTCTTTTAAACATCTTATTCTTGAAGATATTTCATTCTTATTTCAGGTACAATCTCCCCTCAAGCTTCAATTAACAGAACTGAGAGTGGGCACATGGTTTAAAGTTCATCTGGGCAAGAACTTTAACTGGCCATGGGAGGTACTGGCAGGTTATTTGTGCAGGGATAGATGTGTAGGAAAATCAACTGCTTTCACTGTGAAAACACAGTAACATAGGAAGAAAATACGAAGTAATGAAAGGTAAACTAAATAAAAACATAGTTTTGGAAATAAAGGGAAAGAAAAGAGAAACATAGGGGAAGAAGAGGAATGAGAGAGAGATGTGAGATGAAAGAGAAAATTAGAAGAAACAACCTGACTTGAATAACTATGATAGGTACTGAGTTAAAACAGTGAGAGTTTCAGCGAATGCAGCAAAGGTCTGAATTACTAAAACATTGAGATGTCAAATTAAAAAAATTCAGACAAATCAAAATAAAATACCATGGGAGGGGGGAAGAATAATTGGAACAGCAAAACTATTTTCCAAGGTATAATATACCAGTATAAGGAATGCTGAACTGGACATGATAGGGCATGAAAAGTCTTATATTTATTTACACCTTCTGTGTTGTATTGCTCAGTTTTGTCAGGAGAGAAAGGTGTTAATTCACAGAGCACAGTTGGGACATTGGATGTGTTATTGTTGTAAATAAACATTATTATTTTCATTTTCAGTAAAAGAATGAGAAAATTAGATGCCTAGCAGCCTCTGAAGAAATCAGGTTTTTGCAAACACACATTCAGTCAATTTTATGCTGCATTCTGCATTCCTTGATCTTTGATAATTCATAAGTGCTGAAAAGCAGAAAATTTCTGCAAGTCTGTATCTCTATACTCCAGTCAAGAATAGACTATGGTTCTGTGTCCTGCTCTTTTTCAGAATTCGGACAGAGGCATTGCAGGAATTCCTACCAAGATGCTTAGGAAAGTGAATTTAGCATGAGTCCCCTCAGAGTCAGAATAAAACAGTGCCTTGCCATGGTGCAATGAAAGGTTATGCTAAACCTTTATGAATAGTGACTGGGTTGTAAAATGAAGAATGTGCTTAGTGTGAATAATATTAATTTTCCATCTTTTAAAAGAAACATATTAGGATAATTAGGCACCTGAATTCTACCTGTTACAATGAAAACTGAGATTCACCTTATGTGCCTTCAGACACGTGCAAATGTGTAAATGTTAGGAATACTCAGTACATAAGTTATAATGAAGTTTTGCCTAATGGTATCTCTAATGTATTTTCAAATGAATATTTTATATATCTTATATCTTGCTCAGCTTATTTTCTACATTTATGTTATTGTTGGATGATTTAAATTTCAGTTCCAGTTGTGTTGTCTGAAAGGGTGCATGGGGTGGTATCACCAGCACCAGGCACTTGTCAGATGTACTGTGGCTTCTCCTCAGTCCCACTGCTGTTCTACTCATCGTGCTGAGCCACAGGTCATGTCTCTGTGCACTGACTCTACAGATTTCTCCTGCTGCTGCAGGCAGTGCTGCATTTGAAACTGCACCACACATATATGACAAAAATGGAAGGGCACAGATGAACAGCTGCAGCTTGTTCAGGAGCCCCCTGTAGAGGTTTCAAGTCCACAATGTACTCAGGCTTCCATGTGAAAAATAACTGAAAAATATTTTCATACACCTGACCTACTAAAATTGAACATTACACATTCTCCTTTTTAATTCTGAGGGATTCAACATTGTTCTGAGATGTCTCATTTCCACAGATGCAGCCATGATCTGCCAAACACTGAACATTTTTAAATTCTGCACATATGTCCAAACATACCTGGCTTGCAGCTTTAGCTTTCAGATCTTCATCTGGATCTACGCCAACTCTGAAAAAAAAACCCAAAAAACCAAACCTGAGGACATATGGTAATGATCTGGTGTATATTAGACAGCTTTGAGTGTAAAAATGTTTCATGTGTCACTCATTTCCTACTAGGTGAGAAATGAGGAGAAGAGCTGGGAAAACATTAGCATCACTTTTTAAATTAAGAAGTTCTGAAGTTTTTAGAAAACTTAAGTTTCCATGTAACTGCCACTCCTAACACCTGAGACTAGATCTTTATCCTGGCTCTGATCCATCTCTGGGGAGAGACAATCAAGCTGTTAACCTGTGCTAGGAAATCCTTAATTGCTGACAGAAGAGCAGGGCTGAGGTACTGCAGTTGGAAGTGCAGGATGGAATTACAGAACTCCAGTGTATTTTGACTGTGCTGCACTATGGGTCTCTTGAAGCACTTGGAACAGGCTTTACTTGGCACACCAGGTACAGGGAAGCAACCCAGAAGGGAGAGGAGACTGCAGTGAGAGATGTGCAAGATGACAATAACCTGGGTGGCATTTTCCCATCCCATGTGGATGGGAAAAAAAATAAAATTGGCTGTTTAAAGGGGTGCGGTGGAAGAATTGACATATTTTGATTATGGCTGATATTCAGAGATGAGGAGAATGCAATTGAAAAATGTTTTAAGTCGAATAACAGAGGCTTGTGCTGGTGAAAGACACAAGAAAGTTTGGAAAGCAGTGAGGGATGACAAATAGCACACCTTAGTATCACCCAAATCTGAAGCCCACAGCTAAGGTGACCTACCCATATACCCCTTATACCTCACAACCTCCCACATAGCAGCAGGTCCACCAAGCTAAACCAGAATTTACTGATTCAAAGAAAATGTAGTCTTTCACTAGATATTAATTTAAGGCCACTTTACTGGTTTTCTGATAGTCTTCATTTTTGAATATAGTTTTGCTTTTGCTAATAACATATCACATTATATTTTAAAATAATATTTAATATTAACAATGACATACCTCAACATTCTTCCCTGTGAATGTTATGCATACACTCTTAATGAATTGGAGACGCTGACAGGAACTATATGCAAAGTAGATGCTTTTTATATGTAAATACTGAAGGGACAAAAAAAATAAAGGCATTTCTTTCTATCATAGCTCTAGAGCTTCAACAAACCTGAGTACTTCAGGCAAAAATATTTATATCTTTTTATTAAAAATAACTATCCTGGTGGTGACTCAACAAAGAGACAGAATGAATAGCAGATTCTTTCTTTTCTTTTTTTTTTCATCCTCTTCGCCCTTAAATTGCAAGGAAAAGCTCCTGATGACACTAACCCTATTCATTAGTTTGGAATAAAGCAAGTAAGGTATTTCCTTTTCATTAAAATGGAAGCATTTACATATGAAAAGGAAAAGAATCATTACCCAGAGGTTTAACCATCTATCTGACAGTGGGTTTATCATTGCCACGTGCAGAACAGCAGTGTCCAGGGCCTTACCTGTAAAACAGAGCAGTGTGAGACAGCCCTGCCCTGCAGAGGGTGCAGGTAAGGACAGTGGCTGAAGTGAAGGATGCAGCAGTGGCACAAATGCGAGTGCCGTGGTCCCAAACTCATAACCCAGGTCAGAATCAGAAAGTGAATCTGTTTCCTGAACACAGGCACTGTTTATTAGACTGTGCTGATTGTTAGATGTGTTCACCAGCATCAGCACCTGGCCAAGATAAACCCACCAGCAGTACATTAGCTGGAGGACTGCAGAGTTCTGGAAGTAAAAAAATCCAACATATTTACATGTGATAGGTGCAGCTGAAAGGCAGGGCTACAGCACAGACTTCCCTACACTCCTCTTGATGAGCTTAACTTGACCTCAAAAAAGGTCAGTTCTGGGACAGAAGTAATTTAGCCTTCATGCAGTTCTCACCTTACTGGGGCTGAGAAACAACCACTGCTGGCTGACTGTGTGTGTTGGAGTTGTGATGGGTCATTAGAGACTGAGCTAAGGCAACAGAAAACGTTTCACCTGGGACCTAAAGGACTGTAATAGCAAATGGGAAAGGGGGGAGGCCATGGGGAAGATAGGACCAGAGTTTCTGGCTGATATTGATTCAGTAGCAGGGATATAACTAATAGCTAATTCCACTGACAACAGGAATTAACTTGTATTGTAAATCCAGTTTTTTTTCCTGAGTTCTGCAGAATTTGTGGTATGCTGGGACTTCTCTGCATCTATAATTTCTCATCCTTATAGGCAGAGAGACAGCTAGACATTTTGCTTTGTTTATTTTGCAGACAACAGATTATTATAATGTGGCACAAATGAAGATTCTCACATGACATCCTAACAAGAGGATTACATTTAAAGCTAGAAAAAGCAAGAATAAATAAGGAAATCAGACTTTTCACATATGAAAAAGAAAAGAAGGCTTCTATGCCACATCAATGCACAGAGCCTGAGCTGATACTTTTTTTGGTCTGTTCTTTGCCCTCATTTAAAATACATGGTCAGATGTAATTGTTGTTTTTCTCATGGAATAGTATCTCACTACTGGGAATTAGTCTGGATACCACAATATCACCAAGTAATTTAAAGTCCTGTGGGAAAAGAACCAAATTATTCTTTGTATTATATGGAAGATTTCTTTAATGCATTAAAATAGCAATACCTTTCTGTAATTTTATGAAGTTTGATCTAAGCAAACTCAGCCCAGTCAGTTCTGGAATTGTGGCTAACTATTTCATATCCAAACATAGGCTTGGGAGCCTAATATCAGGCCCCTAGCACTGAAAATCATGGTCTTCTAGAATTAACTCTGATACACTTCACATGAAGTAGAATGCTATTTCTAAATATTAAATATTGAAAAAACAAACTATACCAAATTATATGAGACAGTCAAGATGTCTAAAATTAATCATAGATATACACTTCAAGTTTACAACCATGACTTCTTTGGAAGACCTGCTAGATCTAATGCTATTGCCAGTAGAATTTGCAAGCTTAAAGTATGTATGAATTACTATAACTGCCTCTAAGAAATACCCTGAAAATATTTGTACAAACATCTTTCTCCTTTTAACATTCTCAGCTTTCCATTCCTATGAGAAGATCTAATGGATGCTCAGAAAAATATTTTCTTAGTATTTTTTCTCTTTTCTTGCTATCAACTTTAGTCTCTATTCTCCTGTTGTCTTTTACTTCCTGCAGCCTCTCTTCTGTCCTTCTGTCCCACTTTCCCTGGCTGCTCTCTGTTCCTTGTTTGTCTTCTAAATATAGTGAACTTTTATTTCTGCCTATTTTTGCATCTTTTTATTCTATACATTAAACATTAGGATGATTACTCTTCCATGAAGACAAATGCAAAGAGTTGTTAATCAGTTCTACACTGCAGTGAAGTTTGCTTTATGTGTTTAGATAGGCTTTAGTAATATCTCAGGTCCAAATGCTCTAGATAGGAAGGAAATTAAAACCCTGGCAGCTTCTCTATATTGTCCTGTTTGGGGTTTTTGGGTGGGGGATTGGGGTGTGGTAGGGCATGTGCCATGGTGGTTTTTGCTTTTAAATAAGGACTGGGTCAAAACCTGGGTTCAGAGAATGCTTTGAGTTGCTATGCTCAAAATCTGGAAGGGAAGCTTTTGACTCCAGCCAGCCTCCAGCAATTAGGGCCCAAGAATTGCTGGGAACAGTGCATTGATCTGCACAAGTACCCCTTGCAGTGGATGGGATTTAAATCCTTGGGTGCTATCAAGTGCATCATTTTTTTAGCAAGAGTCAGAATGTGTTTGGTAATGAGAGAAGGAATTTGTCCCTGAATACAAAGCAGTTGATAACATCTTTTCTTATGTGGCTGGATAAGAAAATGGATTGAAAGATAAATCCCAAATTGCCAGGGGAACCAGTTGTAAGAAGTACACACCCAGTCTCTAGGAATACTGAGTAGTAAATCACTATTCAGGCATTGTAAACTTTTAATTCCCTCACATCACCACAAAATCAACAGTGTGGGATAAAATCTTGCTTTGTACAGTGAAGTCACAAAAAACCCCATATAGACTCACATCTTCATGAGGATCTAGGCACACAGAGCAGAACTGTTGGTGTCTATACTCACAAGTGTGATTCTCAGCCCTCCCTCACTTTAAGTGCTGGGAAATCTGCAAATAGAGACATTTCTCTGAAATCTGAATTCTAATTACTGAAATTATCCTTCTGGGCCTGTATAGGCTTTCTGTACTGGCACAGCAGAGCCTGCTTCTTGCAAGTTAAATCTTGCTTGCAGTCCTACCTAGTCTGATTTGCAGCTACCATGGACTAACACGGGTTAGTTGTACTCCAGCTGAGGCACCCAGGACTGCTTTTATTTGAAAACTTGTTCTGAGAACATGTAACTAATTCTATCTAGCTGAAGCCCCTAGAAAAATTGTTTATATCTGTATCATTTAATGCAGCTAATAATTTAACGAACAAAAGATCAAGCTTGAGAAAGAGAAATATCTCCTAATGCAAGTAGCAATCTTCCCCTGATCTAAGTGTGTGATGGTAAATGTGTACCTGATGGAACTGGACGTCACTGAGCTGTCACACAAGGGTCAGGATTAGCCAAGTGTCCTCCATATCCTTTTCTACACCAGTGGGGAAACAAAGGCAGTGCAAGAGGTGAAAAGTCTGGCATCTCTATGCATTTCTGGCTTCACACTATGAAATGGCAATAACAACACTTCCTTCACCCTCTTGCTTGTCTGTTTTGTGTATTTAGCTTGTAAGTACACATCCTTTATTATGTTTGTACAAAATCTAGCATAGCTATGGTTTTGTTTAGAGCTCCAAGAGTGCTGCTGTAAGTTAATTAATAACAATATTGGCTTCTTTGCTTGTCAAAGGTTTCACTGGAAGAACTCACTTTGGCAGTACAATGGCCTCAGCCTTCCCCTGGCTGTCTCACTGTAAACCAGGCTTCAAGCCTCAGCTTACATCTCAAAAGCTACACATCCCAGGAAGAGTTTTTTCAGTAAGTGATTTAGAACCCAATTTTCCAAGATAGCCATTAAACAGCATTTGCAACAGGAGTCTTGAATATTTTTGCATGAATAAATCTCAAGCTTGTAGCTATCCATCATCAGTATATTGCATTCAGTACAGAATTATTAACTGTAAAGACTAGAAACATGAGCAAAATCCAAAAAAAGGTTGTTTCATGATCTCTAATAAATCATTGTAATTGAAATCAAAAAGCCCTTCAGGATAAATAATGATTCCTCAGGACATTATTCTTGTCCATGTTGGATTAAGTGTGATGTGTATTCTTAACAAACTGATACCTAAAATCTGCTTTTGCTTCTAGATTGCTCTATTTCTGCTACATGCTGCTTTTTCTGTGCACTGATGCTGTCAAAAACATCTGCTTTTTTATAGCACAGTATTTCACTGATATAAACCCATGAGGAATTATGGCATGAATATAGATCTTCAAAGTTCAGCTCAAGCTGATTTTGTTAATAAACTAAAACACTCCAGTTTAAGTTTAAGGCAAGAGTAATCACTTACATCTCACAGCAGAAAGAACAAATCAGTTTAATTTCATGCTGAGGAAGGTTAAAAGAAATTATCAGGTAAATGATGCTTCCTAAATGGTTCTGACAGCTGTTTGTCATGTAGCTAATGCTTTCTATACGTGACATGCTGAAATGGAACAAAAAGTGTAATTTTAAACTTGTTGAATCTTGTAAGAGGTAAAAGTGATATAGTTTGACTTTTGAACTAGGAATTCCATAAAACTGGTAAGATAATTTTTAAAAAATGCCAAATATTTGTTCTGTGGTCAAAATCTGTGCACCATTTTTGGTGGACATTGGAGAACTACTTGATTGCAGAATTGACTGTTGAATTAATACACCCGTATAAATGGTGTCCAAATAAAGGTGGGGTGAAATGCATGAAGATAATGGGTAAATACAAATAGAAGATAAGGCTGAAGAAAAACTGTAGTGCTCTATAAGAGATTCACAAGTTATAGTTTCTAGATGTGAACTTAAGTATCAAAAAGATTGTGAAATTGAGGGTAATGTCACTGCATAAAATTTTAACACTTTCCTATAGCTGTGCAGCTGTGTGAAGAAAACGTTAAAATTTAAAAACAGATGATGGCTTGCATTTACATTATGAACTTATTTGCAGAGCAGCCAGAATGATGAACTGGATCTGTAGATAGCTGGTATCTGATTCTCCATTCTGAAAATCCTATTTTATCCTAATATTGGGGCAGGGACACTAAAATAGTATGGCCACTTTGGAGTCACAAGGTACATCTGTGTGGTAGAATGCAGTGTCAGAGGTCTTGCAGTCATGGGAGCAGGGCACTCCAGTGCAGCACCCTGAGCAGCAGGGATTTACATCCCTACAGTGCTTCTGGCACACACAGTAGATTATCAATGTTATTGTGCTGTGTGAATATACCTGTAGAGGAATTAGGCCTCTTGCTTAAAAATATGAACCTAAGTTGAGTCACATTAACATAATTTAACTTCTGTAGAATTTTTAGAAATCATCATTTGTAGTAGTATCAATGCACATGAATAGAATTGGAAAAAAAAATCAGCATGGAAGTTGGCAGCAACCAAAATAACATAAATTTCTGGTGACAATGTCAGAACTGGGATGAGTTTTCAGGTTTAAGGAAAGATTATTGTAGTAGAATCTATGACAGAATAAAAGATGTTATTGTTTATTATGACACTCAGTCTTGTTACATCAAAGATCACCAAATCTAGCTGGATGGGAAGTGCAAGTTGTATATTTATGTCCACAGACACAGTAATTACACAGATTACACTGAATTCCATGTCAAATTTGACAATAGCAGCTACTGACTGTGCCAAACCCACTCTGCCCCAGGACCGAGCTACTCGCAGCGAGCTGGGGAGGTTTAGCTCACAGCACAAGGCTGCAGGTCAGCTCAGCACTTCTTCATCTTCAGGCAGGGGCTGCAGGGGGTTCCCGTTTCCAAGTGTGGTGCTGAAAAATGCAGGGCTTTACAAGCTTTACATCCTGAGATTTACATTCTATCTATATGTACATGTGTCTTTAGGGATCCAAACTCACAGTTGTTTCCTGCCTCTGGTACAAAGTGAATGCATGGGAAATCTGATTTCTGTGTTTTCTCTAGAACTGTTTGCTTGGATTTCACAAGAATTATACAATTAAATCTATTCAGTATGTGGTTCACAGACAACTAGTGAAACCCATAGACCCTTGGCAGCAATGTTAAGCATCCTCTTGGGACATCAGCTGATCAACACTATTTTGCTTCTTTTAGCTCCCCTGCCTTCCCCCCCTGCCCCCCCCTTTTGATTTTGGCTTTCCTGTTTATATATGCTTATATCATATGTTGTTCCACACTGCCTTCATTGCACTGTGGTAGGTGATCCAGCTATCACCTTCTACCTTGGTGTTTATAGCTTGCTTTGCTGAGCAACAACTCACTTGCATGTTTTATTTTTCTACTTCAGCCTTAGGGAGAAGAAAAATCTGTCATAAAATGATATTTTTAGTAATCCACATTTAGATTAATAAACTTTCTCTTCTAAAGTATGTGGAAAACACCACTATTTCCCCCTCTTTTGTTTTAAATCCTTATTTGGAAAACGTATCTCAGATGCAATTGTTTTTCTAGGAACCTGGCAATGTTCAGATCCCTCTGACTGTTTGGCAAATCTTTGTTCTGTTCCCCCCTCCTCAGTAAGGACAGGTCTGTGTGTTGTGCTTGTATGTGAGCCACTCTCCCTGCACCCAAAGAGCAGGGGTTTTTTAATCCATTCTTACCCTAGAATGCTCCCACTCTGTTTTGAGCAGGCTCTGGGTTGCAGTGTGTGCAGGGAGGGGTCCCCAGGGCTCGGCACAGGTCTCACAGCTCCCAGTCAAGAATGTCACTGGTGCCACTGACTTCACAGGGAGCAGAGATGCACCAGCACTGTGTCTTTCCTAAGGCAGTTTCCCTGCTATTTTTGCCAGCTTCTCAGCATTTCTGAGTTGTACTGGGATGTGGTGGTCATTTTAACTTCCCATTTATGATTGGCCTCAGTCCTCAGCCTGGGTTTCATTAACATTAGCTGGAGGCTGGCACTCACTGGCATTGCTGTGATTTACTCACTGAAAGAAAGAGTTTGTTTTATGCAGCTCATTTATGTAAAACCTGAGATCTGTAGAACAAGGGAAGCACTTTTCTGCCTGCTTTTCAAGCATTTAGATTCTTTCTATAATCTCCCTCTTGTTTTGAAGTGCAGGAAGGGCAGGAACTCCAGAACAGGGTTATAAGGAGGCTTGGCCACAGTCAGTTAATAGGCACTGCCCCTCACAGTAACACTGCACATACTGAGCAGGGAGCTGATCACTTGTAGGCAATCAGACACAGATTTATGGGCAAAGGATGGGAAGGTTTGAAAGGACTGTAATCCTCCTGAATTTTTATTTTTAATCATATCTACAGGAAAAAGCAAAACTCCAAACCCTCAGTAAATCTAAAATTCAGGATGACTGCTACCAGAAGACTTCTAAAAGTAAACTCTCATGCTAACAGTAGATTATTTGGTATCAAAATGTTATAAAATTATTAAAAATTTGCTTTGTTTAGATTGGAAAAATCTGTTCAGACTTATTTGAAATGGAGACACCTCTGGAGAAAAATGTGGTTACAAGGGTCACATCACCCAGGAATACTGTGTTCCAATCAGAGAAACTGAAAAATAATAATGCAAATAATAATGTGACTTGAATAATTTCATAAAACTGCCATAGAAGTTCAGATATGAGGAGCGTGCATGGTAGTAGCTGAGATATACAGGGCAATTATCACTTTCTCAGCAAGGTGTCATTTTGCAATTTAGTTTTCACCTGAGCTTTATCTCTCAGATGAGAACGGGGACTCAGAGAATAAGAGAATCCCTAGATATCATATTATAGTGTTGATGCAGCATTGACTTTGAAGAAAGGATGGGATTGGGTCCCTTTTTTGGTAGTAAGGATGTTATTTCTTTTGAATGCCAACCCAATTAATCCTGACGAAGGTGAGCTTTTGAGATACTGAGTCACAGCACAGTGTAGGAAGGTTGTCATGAGGTGACTGTAATGCCTCCCATCCAAAATCTTTATTGTTTTGGAGGAATAAAAAAAAAGAGGGGCAGATACATTTTGATTTCCATTACTTTAAGTCAAAGATGTATTTTCAATAACACCTACTGGGACTGACACCAACCTACATGTCTTAAGGAGCTACTGGTGATGGCAGGTGCTTTTTTTGCTTTAACTTAAGATGTTGCAAATGGAGGGGTTCAGACACACAGATGCATTCGTGTATCATCTTTTCAAGAAGAGGCAGTAAAGAAAACACAATATTGATCCATGTGCAATAAGAATTTCATTATTATTACCATGTCTCTCCCCATGCTGTGAGGAAGTCTACAGATCAAATGCTCTGTACACAATATTGGAAATGTATTAATAAAAAAATCCCTGTCACATTATTAAAACTACATTTTCAGTTAATGCAAAAAGACAGAAACACCACTGCATTACAAAAAGTATCATTTTTTGCACACCGTAAATATCCTAACTGCTACCTTTATGAACCCCATGGAGATGATTAGAGCTTTAAAAAAAAATTAACTTTTAATTGGGTTGTTTTGTTGGTGTCTTACTTAGGTTACTAATAAACTTCGTCAGCTGGGAAAAATGAGAACTGGTTTTACAGAAAATCTGTATCAGGAAAAGAAACTGCGTGCAGATGTATCTTGACAAAATCCTATAGATGAGATTAGTCAATTTCTAGCTCAGAAATAACAGTTCCCTCCACTGAATTGTCAATGATTTTTAGAGCAGTAAAATGTTTGTTCTGTGAATCACTTTAGGTGTCTGTTCCTTTATTTTCCTTGAGCATAAACAGCACAGTGTTGGAAAGAAGCCCAGGCCATGGTAGATGCATTATATTATTGCTAATGTGATTAACCCAAAGTAAAACATTAAATCCTCCTGAGGCATTAGTCTAAATAATGAGATGACCAACTCTAAGTTCTCTGGGCTCACGGCATGGGGAGAAATCTATCATGCACTTCATCTCTTGCATTGACATTTGAAATTTATCATATGAAGCTGGTACTGGGAGCAATTGTGCACAGAGCCATTGTAAGGGAAGAGTAATGCTGGTCAGGCTTCGTGCACGTCACAACCAAACCTCGCTGAGTAAACGCCTCTGCCTTTGCTGCTGGGATCTGGTGCCATGAAAGCTATCATCCACCTGCCCATTTAGGCCACTCTTTTCACAAGAAGTTTGCAAATCATCTGCATTAAGATCATATTTAATTCCTGCTTTGAAATATGTTCTCCTAAGTTCTGTCTGAAATGCTCAGAAGAGCAGGAATTATAGTAAGGACTTGTGTGGATTGATTGACCCAAGGCTGTACAAAGCAGCTTGAAGGTACATTCTCCTGTATACCATGCAAGATATGCTGTGCTATTTTTTTTAATCAAAGATAAAATCAAAATGGCATTTCTGAATTCTCAGCACCATGCAGCACAAGGGTGTGTAGAGCTGAGGTCACTCTGCTCATAGGCAGGGATGCTGCAGTGCATAATCTGAGTAAGCACTGATAGGATCTTTCCATGTTTCCTCATGTAGGAAAAAGGACTCAGACTCAGGAAAATGTTAGGTACTTACACAGAAAAGTTTTGCCTAAATTTTCATTGTCTGATGTACACAGTGCTGATAATTATTACCATTTTGTTGAAATGGCAGAATAACACTTGTGCACGTTTGTGTCAAAACACACTTTAAGGCCACTTTAAATACAGCAGGATGAACAGTAGTGTTTTTCTGAAGGCAATGTTCTAAGACACTGCTTAATGGAAAATTTAATTTTCATTTATTTTCCACCACTTTGATTCTCAGCAACATGGAATAAAATAATGACTCAAAGACACCCATTTTATTTAATTTTTTACTATACCATTTAAAACCCCAAATCTACATAGATTATATCCTCCTGCTATAGCAAATATCAATTAATGCATAATGGTCTTTTTGACAGAGTGACTATAGAAATGCTGGAAAAGTGTGCTTCCCTTTATCTAGTGTTTATGCTATTCAATGTTGTTTTTATTCCATGAGTTGTTTGATAATTGCACTGTTTAGTTTAGACAGTGTGGATTTCTGTTGATTTTAAATTTGTTTTTGCAATATAATCCTTCCTTAAGAAACTTGGCCATCCTTGCCAGTTTCAAGCAATATATTTAGATATTTTGTGACTGTTTAAAATAATATTTAGGCCATTCATACAAAAACTTACTGCATCTAAAATAGATACAAATCTATTTATGATCTATGTATTTGCACTGTTTGTAATGTGAGGCAGTGCAAAGCTGTTCCTGACATAAATGTGTGTGTCTGCATTCTCACAGACACCCTCCAACCCCTTGAGCTGCAGAGGTTTCAGAGAGAAAAAAATATTTTCTGGTGCAGTTGGCAAATTTGGACCAGATGTCATCCAAAAGTGTCAGACCCGCGAGTGGCACAGGGCTCATGGAGCAGCAGATGTGGCTTGGGGACAGTGCTGTTCAGGGGGGGTTTGTTTCCTTTTCACTTTGCAGATGACTTTTTCTTGTACAACAACACCACTGAAGATAGACACTTTTAAGTTAGTTGCTGTTTTTATCAAGAACTACAGGAAATGGCCTTATTTCACAGCGTGCAAAAGCCCTTTGTAGAGTTCAGAAAGTACACTAAATACAAATGCTAGGCTTGGGGTTGTTTTGAATTGTTTTTACTCACATTTCTAAACACGTATGACTTGGGAAAAAATCATCCATTTGGAGAGAATAAGAGCTTAAAGGGAATGTAAATGATCCAGAAGCTTAGGTCTGTCGCCCTAACAGACTAAATTCAACTTGTATACATGTATTTGTATTGTGTTACATTGTATTCAGTAGAACTGGGGAAATATCAGGCGTTTGTTTTGCATTTGAGCATTCTTATTCTGGCAAAGCAAAGGTTTCAGATGTCAATGATGGATTTTTTCCTTTTGCGTCAGCAACTCAACTGTGGCTGCAAATCTCTCGATTCTGCTAATTCTGTTGATCTCAAGTTGAAAATGTCCTAATTTTCTTTTGGTAATGAACCAAATTGGCATTTTTGCCTTATTTACTGGGGGCTAGCTTGTAAACGTGCTGTTTTGAGATCTTTTTTTATACTGCCTGCACCAGTCCTCGCAAGCTTTTCATGAGCAGCCAGGAGGAGGGTTAATCAACCTTTGTTGAACAGTACTTATTAATTGGGAAACACTGGTAAAACACTTTCATTTTAATGAAATAAAGTCTCTCTTTTCACAAGTACATTTGAAGACACTCTTCAAAGTTTTAGTGTTTGGGGTTTTTTATTTACATTTTATTTTGTCTCCTCTCTATAGCCATATACAGCTTGAGCAATAATCCTGAAGCACCCAGTTGAAGTTTAAAATGAGTGCAGGGGAAAAGGAGTGCTGGGAGGATGAGATAGGGAGTGTGCTATAAAGTTTCATAGTTTTATTTAAGCTTCTTGTGTTGCTTTGTAGTGTGTTGGGAGGTGTTTGCTGCATCATAGTAAAGAAAAGGACTCAATTCCCATTGCCTTCTTGTAAAAGTAAGAATAAACTGCTGTTTGTAGCAACTATGAGCCAACATCTGAATTCTAGCTGTGATGACAAGGAAAGCAATAGTTTGCATGAGATTAAGAAGAGACAAAGTGAGCAAGTGGAGTGAGAAATTGCCTTGATCAGGGATTCTGAAAGCATAGTATACTTCTGCCTACAGGCCAAGAAAATAAATGAACGTCATTATGACAGCCTGCACCAGCCAAGGATCTGTCCCCATTTCTCCACTGCCACTCAGCTTCCCTGGGGCTCTAAGTACTTCTCTGTGGCCAGTGACTTCAGGCAATGTGATATTTCTGTCGGTGTATTCATAGATATGTGATATTTCAGTATTGGCTTCAGGTTCCTACCTTACTGAGTAGAGCCAGTAAACTTCAGAGCTGAAAGACAAGTCTAATGCCTAAAACTCCCCATAGATTCACTGAATCATTTGGGTTGGAAAAGACCTTTAAGACTGTAGAGTTCAACCATTAGCCCTGTACTGCCAAGTCCACAACTAAAGCATGGGCCACATCTACATCTGGAAAGGCAAGGGCCTTCTTCCCTTCTTTTGTGAAACAAAGAAAGGATTAAATTAACTTTGCTTTTTAAAGTGTATCATTACTCCTTTCTAGGACATGCAAGTTGAGATATTTGTAATACATTGTATTGACATTTGCTTAATTTAACTTGGGAGCTTGTCACTTATTTATAATTCTGATTTTCAGTGTAAGTGGTAGGAAAGTGGCACACACCCATTATGACTTAGATTTCAAAGTCATAAGGCAATGCAAAGAAATAGTCTGATGGAGAATTCAATGCCTCTTTTCCCAGCATTGCGTTGAGCATAAATAAGAAAGTACATTGGCTGAAGACTGTCATTTGGAATTAAGTTGAGAAAATTCAAATTCAAGTATATGTATATGTAGGGGTTACTAGATCAGAAATCAGGTGAACAGTCGTTCTTCTGTAGACTAATGAATAGGGTACTGGAAGACCTGGATTCTGAACTTTACTCTGCCAAGGATGAATGTATTTTAGTTGATAACTAATTTTAAATGGAACAGAAATACTTGCTTGGACAGAAGCTGACACCTCCTTAGTGAACACATTCGTCACCGGTCTACACAGTAATTTTATTCATTTTCTTGTGAATTAAAATTATTTTCTGACTTCTCTGTTTTCCTCACCTCATGATGCATGTGCATCCACATGCAGAATTGGTGAGGATTGCACTGGAATTCTTCCAGAAGGGTGGGAGAAAGTGAATGAGGCAGAGGAAGCAAACCAAACCCATGCAGGCAAGAGGGAGAGCAGGGCTGCTACTGCTGTGTCTAGATGGGAAACAGGCTGCCATGGCATTTGTAGGGATCCCTAGGGGTGGAGATTAGAAAAGCTCAGGGACTGATTAAGACTCAGATCAAGATGCAGGCAGACTCCCTGAGCCCAGTCTGTAATTTCTGACCAGACTTTGTGCTCATGAATAAGTGAATAGCAAAGGCAGCTGGGTAGTTCCAAGGTCACCCTATACAGCTCCTTGTCTGCATGTAAGATAAGATCAGCAAAGAGCGATTTTTTAGGATTCCTGTTTGAGTATTTTACATAAACAGCACTTATACATAAACTTTTGTACAAACATCTTTTCTGTATATTTATTTGCATAGAAAATATTTTGGATTTATAAACCCAGAATTTTATGTATGCTTTCAAGACTCCTTCATATACTATTTGTCTCTATAACAAAATGATGTATCTATTTGGAGAAGTAAAAAATGCAGAAACAGAATATAATTTTAAGGGCATTGAAATCAAGTACTTCTTGCTGAGATAAGAGGCAATTTTCTCATTTAAAGCTCATCAATGTACTGACCAGCCAGTCACTGTTGGGCTGCTTCTGATAACTCGCTATACAGAAGTCTCTATTACAATGTAATTATCTGTTTATTAAAAGCTAAAAGCCCAGACTGCCATACAGAGCCTTGATTATTCAATATCTGCTTTAATTAACTTTTTGCATTCAACTAATTCTGGAACAATTTGATAGGCTTGTTATCAAGCATGACAGACCTGTCCTTCCACTCTACATTTTAAAAAAACCCACAAAGTTCAGAATTTCCAGAGGAATGTTTCATAAGAACTGTGTTTCATGAAAGTTGAAGTCACAGTTCTCTTCTGTCACAAAGTTCCTCTGCAAACCCAGATGTACCCAGTAATTTTTTTATTTTTTAGGTTCACTATTGTTTTGTTAGAATATTTATCTC
Organism: Promerops cafer; assembly: GCA_013398275.1. Lineage (NCBI taxonomy): Eukaryota > Metazoa > Chordata > Aves > Passeriformes > Nectariniidae > Promerops > Promerops cafer. The sequence continues at coordinate 170,646 of VZSE01014026.1, forward strand.
ATAGTCCATATGTTGCATAAGACCCTTAGGGCCTGTAAGACCCCAAATCTTCCCAGTTAGCACCTTTTTTCTTGTTGGAGGACACAAGGTATGTTTTGGGGTTTTTTTCTTCATGTAGAGTTTAAAAATGGAATGAAATTTTTTTGCACTTTGTGGAAAATTTGATAACAGAAAGGAAAACCACAGGAAAGCTTTAAAATACCTGAGAGAGTTTGAAAAATTTTGGGTTTTTTTAATATTGAAATGATACTTTAAGTCATGATGAAAACTTCTATCCCTTCTAAATGAAACATTCCTTTCATATTTTCTCGCTGAAGAAATTCTAGTATTCTCAGTCAAGTGAAATAGGAGAAGGGTGAAGATACACACTTTGGAAATTATGCAAACTAACAAATGTGAAAGCCAGCTGACAGCATCACACAGTTCTTAAAATATGAAAGTTCAGTGAGTTTTGAGACTACTTATTTTGCAGAAAGCATCAGTTGCTGACGAATAATAGAAAGAATTAAGCAGTATCTTGTTCAATACTTACAGATCAGAAATATAAGATTCATCTTAGTAAATGTGATCCTTATTTTTTTTTCCTAGGGTCCAGTTTGATACCACATCTTTATCTCAAACTTTTAAAGGCTCAAACTATTTTTCTGTACATTTTTCTTACCTTCAAATGACACAGTTTTGGCATATGTTTGAAATAAACTGGGTTTATGCTTGCACCATTTTAATTCTGACAGGGTACTTAGAGCTCCAGATTAATTTGGGATATTTTCGTAGAAAGCAATAAATCATTAGTCTCATTCCAAAGTTCCAAAAAATTAAGATGTTCCCTAGCACTATTTCCAGATAGGTTTGTTTGATTCTTTATTTGTAACTTGAATAACTTCATCATGTTGACTGCTGCCTACTACCTTTTGTATGACAAGGAGATAAGTTTTAATGGGAGAAAAGAAGTATTGCATTAGATAGAAGAAAACTTTTAGCATACTCAGACATATCAAAGCAACAGTCTTTTAAAATAGGATAAACTAAATATTTTAATTGACACAAATCCAGCTGGATGGATTCTATTCCATATTACAGGTTTATTTATAGTTTTCTGGAACTATTCAGGGTTTTTGGCCTGTGGAAAGTTCATCTTACCATTTGCTGCTAGTAAACGGAAAGGCATGAATCTTTTATTGTTGTGTCATTTTCCTTCTCTCCTGTACCAAATATTCTAGCAATAAAAGTGTATCTTTCATATCTTTATTTTTCTGTTTTGAGGAGCCACGTGGAGCTAGAAATACAAGCAGTGTGAGGTGGGATTTAACTGTCTGCCCTGTTAGGAGACTGTGCTCAAAATTAGACCCCTCTGGCCAATAAAGACCAGCAGAGTTGGTAGCTGGAGTCATGTACAGGTCCTGCATGAGTCACAATTGCAATCTAAAATCTCCTATTCAACATCTGCCCTGGACTGCCTTCACAGCTGCAGTCAGAAAGCTCAAGTCCTCTGTATTTTAGTCTTTTATTTTGTTATCCAGCACAATGTTTATAAATCTTATTTAGTGCCATTCAGGCAAAATGCTGTGGTGAATAACTGAGAGAGATCAAATGCATACCTTATCTTTGCAGAGAAGTACCTTGCAAATAAATGACAGGCATTTCAGGAGATCACTGAGATTCATTACCTGGATGATTTCTCATTTTCAGATAGAAATGAAAGAAAATCATCCAATTTCTTTTTTTTATAAAAACATCCAATACATTTAATGTCTAATTTTATAGTACTTCTTGATTAATAGCATTTCCCAGGCTAATCATGCTCTAGCTACCATCACAAAAGCAGCTATCATCTTAACATTTTCAGTGTGGGTGTCCCCCAAGAAATGTTTCCTTTGCTCACAGATAATTTCATGTGTGATGTTGAACTTTGGGTTTGAAGCAGAATGCCTTTCTAATGTGACTTCTGTCAGGAACTCCAGACCTTTTGCTATTTCTTGTAATTACTACATACACATGAAGTGCTTACATACCCACAAATCCAGAACTGGTGGCAAAAACCACCAACCAAAGAAAAAGTATCACATCTAGCAATATTTTTGCATTAAAAAAAGATCACTGACTTGGTTCTAACTCAGTATTTTAGTCTGTACTACTACAGGGGATCAAGGGGAACAAAGTGATAAACCAGAATCTGATCTTCTGTTCTCTGTGACCCATGTCACAAGTAATCAATACATTATCATGCAAATTATTCAAGTGCTGAATGACAATGATCTCTTGGCTAAACTTGAAATTGCTGATAGTTAGTTATAGTGGCTCTATACCCTATAAAAGGTCTGTCTTTTCCACTGTCTTCCTGGACCAATTGTTCCCCACCCTGCTGGGTAGGTGGGTTACTGGGTGGACAGAGTGACTGGCAGCCATGCAGTTTCCTAAGTGAATCACAAATTACTATTTTTCTGTTGTACCCAGAATATTGTGTCCAAACAATGATGGAGCTCATCAGTGAAACTGTGTGTCTTGAAGATAATGCTCCCTCAAGAACCCTGGAACAGCATTTCCTCTGAGCCTTTGTTGTGGGCTGTCCAGGAACACACAAAAGCTTCCTTGTTAGTTTAGTTTTACTTGAATAATTTTCAAGTTCTTCTTCACAATTGTGAAAATTACCTTTTAAACAGCAATGTAGATTTTGTGACCTGAGAGTCTGCACATTGATCAGTAATACCCTAATGCTGAGGAGAGCCTGGGGGTCAGCAACATGTTTTCTCATGTATATCCCATTAGTGGTAATGCAGGAATATTCAAACTATCATCAGTATAAAAGGTGCCAGGCAGAAGGCTGTACTGAAGATGTTCACAGGAGCAGATAGTTGACCAGCTAAGGTCAGTATATTAAAAATAGTTGCAGCATTTATGGTTAGACTTGTTACATTAAATTACAGCTGTTTCTGGATTTCAGAGGGGTTTTTTTAGGATTAAATGCTTTTCCAGGCAAAGACAGTGTGATCTCTCTTGAAAGTGTGTCTAGGTGAAAAAAACCTTAGCGGGCTGAAGACACTTGGCTGAAATTGGCCTCTCGACAGGAGTGTTTATTGCAGAGTGATTTAAATACATATGGTACCATGGCTAAAGAGCAATATGACCCTGCAAACCAGATCAAACTTTGTTTATTGGAGCTATATTTGTTACTGAGAGAGAAAACCAGTTAGGATGATTATGACTGTTTTAAACACAAAACAAAATAATAACCAGTACAAAGTGCACAGAAATATGACTGTGCTTAAAAATATCCTGCCTTTAATTTCACTGTTCATCTCTATGTTGTGGTCACTCACAAATTACGCTTGAAGATTCTGTTTTCAACAGTAAATAACAGATGCTTCACTTCAACTAAACTGTTTTCCAGGGCTCTAGAGGAAATATGACCCAAAGGAATATGGTTATAGAAGAGAGAACCTGCCAAGGCCAGGAAAAAACATTTAGCTAAACCTTCTTTTCTAAACTGACTTTCCTTCTTCTTGACAAATGGTGACAGGAAAATGCGTTCAAAGGAATACAAGCAAAACAAGGTTCATAACAATTTCTAAGTATTGAATTATGGATCATCTGAAGATGTGTACATACTTCACAATGAAGATATGTACTCTTGGCTGGTACCTTCAGAGTGTCTCATGGACTAGCCATGTTTCAGGAAGGATAATCCTTGTGTGCCCATGTGAGGGAGAAAGGAGAGCCAAGATGTGTTTCCTTAATTTAGGAATAAATAGGAGGCACTAGAGATCAAACTATAGTTTGACTCTGGTTAATAAGGAATGGCTGTAAATGACTGTCTCATGCTCTTCTCTGTGAGCAGAGCAGCACTCAGTGATGCAGCACAATATTCTGATGAGGCTTCTCTTAACCACGCAACAGGATCATTGCTCCTTGCCTCAGCTGACTGCAGCCTCATTGCCCAGACCACCTGTCAGGAGATACATCTGTCCAGTGCCTTTCTGCAGCACCCCTTTGAACACAGCTGAACACAGGGAATGCTACTACAGAGTTTGGGAATAATGAAAAGAATATTTTTGTTACTGAAGCAGTTATCAGTAATCAGCAGTAATAATCCTGGCCAAGGTTATGCTGTTACTGTGGTTGCTCTGTCATAAGGTTCATCTTTCAGCAGTCTCTAACTAGTTATCAGAGGGCTGAGGTACACAGAATCAATTGTACTAACCAGGTTTTTGGGCTGTTTTGTGGTAGACAGCCACAGTCATACACAGTCAAGGCACAGCATTTCATCCCACTGCCCATCTACATCCTAATGAAGCCATCCTGCTAAACATTTGCACTGCCTTAGCCTTTGATGTTGAAACAAACTATTGGATACTGAAGGATCCAAAATATTGACTATTTCTGCTGAGTGAGACGCTTTGGCTGAGAATGTGAGTTTGGTCAGCCTTGGTCATCCCCCAAAAATGGGGTATGCCAGGCCTCAGTATTTAGAGAAAGTCGGATGTTTGGAACTGAAGTTTCAGGTGAACTAGAAATGGTGTGATTTTAGGGCAGCCAGGCACACAGACAGCTCTTTTCTAAAATACATTTACCAACAACAATGGCCAGATAGGCACAGGAGTAAAAGTTACTATTCAATGCTGCTCAGTATTTATTTCGATTATGGAATAAAATTCTTCCTATTAACTGAAGAACAGCTGCAAAGAGATGCACAAAGAGTCTGGAAATCCCTTGACAAACATTTACAAAGAAGGTGATGATAAACAAACAAGACCTACTACCTAGCATGATGCTTTTATAGGACATGTTTTATTAACAGCTTTGAATTTTTGCTCTGCCTGTCAGGAGAAGCCTTTATCCTCAAACCTCTCAGTGCAGATTTACTGTAAAATGTAGCTCTCTATTTTTAATCAGAGTATGGGGAATGAAGGGAATCATATATCCAAAAGCATTAGCAAGTAATGCTCAGCATCTCTGAAGGCACATTTATTGAATAGTTCAATTTGACTGTGAACTTAAATGGCTAGCTCTGTTTCGGTGTGGATGTATTATGAAATTATTCTCATGTGCTGATCCAGGTTTATTCATTGTCTGCCAAGAACTGAATATTGTAGTCCTTTCACACGGGGAGCAAAAGCAATCTTTTTTTCCTGTTACAACTTTAAGATAAGTCAGAGGACAATGTATTACTTAGGAACGTGGTGCAGCCAGTTCTGCTCTGGCATGGCAGCTGATAATGCTGCAAACACTGGGTAGTGCCCCTGTGCTGGGACGTGCTAGGTTACTGCACAGACAACTGGGAACTTTTAAATGTGACCTCATTGTCAGAAAAGGAACATTCAACACTCCCTGGAACTCAGAGTTTCAGGTGTTTAGAGAGACGGCAAAAATAAATAAGACATTTCCAGAAGTGTATGTTTTATTCTTTTAGAACAAAGTTAAGAAATATTCAGTCTTTGCCAAGAATTTTAAGGCTCATTTTGAAGGCTGCTGTGTATGAGTAAATGCAGTAGCAAAAAGAGAATTATTGGTATGGATTTCTTTTAAAACTGTGTTTTGACATATAGACACATTTAGACATAAATTCTGCCAATAGCAGGTCATATTTCCAAGGCTTTAAGGACTTTTCTTAGATTCAAGACAGAGTTTAAGTAGGAATATATGTTTTAATATAATGAATTTTTTAAATAAAGGGAACAAGAATTCTTATTAATAAACTTAGTGAATTCCTGGGATCCATTTAAGCTTTTTTTTTTTTACAAAACCTTTTAGCTGGTTTCTTGTGACACAGCTGATTGATGTTGCTGCATTAAATGGGAGATGGAAGTTGAGCCTTTTTGGGTAGCACATGGTTAATTTTGATAGTGTATCTTACTATATGTTTTAGCAACAATGTGCAAATGTTGTATAAGCCATACATATTCCTGGAATAAATCAACTGGTAGTTATCTCTGAGGACACATCCTAATCTTTTCTCTAAAAATAGAGTGACAGATTATATTTACATTATGTTAAATTTTAACTGAAAAAGAAAAGCTCAGATCTGATGCTATTGCTGTGAGGAGAGGGTGAAAATCATGGGAATTCCAGTTATTATGGAGACAAAGATTGATTTTTTTCAGAAGTTGTTTCATTCCTGCTCTTATTTTAGAATTGTTCCCTTATACACCCCATTCTGTTCCCTTATACACCAAGTGTCCTGGTCACTGTTATGAGAATGTAAATTATGGAGAATGCAATAAATAATTGAAACATGGTATAGTATGTGGGCAATAATATACAGCAAGAAGGCTGTACAGATCTGAGTACTGTCTTCTACCCTAACAATGTAATGCATTATGGCAGAGCAAATGCTAAATATATTGCTGTGAGATCTTTCTGATTTATGTTATTTTTAAGTATCTTGAACTGAATGGATGATAGATTTATTTATGTTTTAAATCCAAACTATGGATTTATACAGCTGGTCTGTACCATATGAACTCAAGCATTTATCTCTAGGATAAGACTGAGCTGATTGACCTTGAGGAGTTTAGAGCTGCATCTCCTGAGCTAATGCTAGGAACTGGACCCTATTTCACAGAGGGAGAGGGGACATAAAACAGTGCATGTGAATAAGGTTCAGTCCATCCAAATAGATTCAGAAATCAGATGCTCCTCTTAAGATTCCTCCAGTTCAATTAAATACATTATCTTCTGGATAATCATTTAATGAAGAAAAATTGGCAAAAAAAGCACACTCTGCCTGGGACTGTTATTTGCTTGATTATGCTGTTTTTGACCATTCTCTCCTGAGAAGGTTTACCTCTACAGCAACCTGTAGTTTATGTATGGAAAGCCAGTGTAGTCACTGTGACCATTCACATATTTTTAATTTCCCGTAAGAACTTTATTTTGATGAGGTGAATACCTTTAGTTGTTGAGATTAACTGAGCTAGCACTGTGCTTTGGATTTGACTGATAGTGGTAGATGTGGTTCCCTGGAGCACTGGGGAGTCAGACAGAAGGGTTTCAAACTGCCCTGGCAAGGTGCCTGAGCTATGTGTGTATCAGCTGATGGTGAAGGGCTGCTGTGACACCAGTCCCCCTCTTCACAGCCATGCTTGCAGCATTTCCCTGGTTTCACCCCTTTTTTTTCTGTAATTGATGACACACAAACCCGTTCCAAAAAATCTCTTCAATCATATCATTCTTGTACTTGTAATGCAGTTTCCCTTGGCTTTGTGAGCTGAACCCTCCAAACAAGCTTGAAAAATACCATCTTTTTCTTCTGAAGACCCATGGGGATAGATGCAGCTCAGAATTGCTGTTCAGACACAGGTGCCAGCATGCTGGGGGACCAAGCAAGCTGATGTCATTTGCCACAGCTCCATAACTTTCCTCAGCAAACTCATCTGCCAGAATCCATACAAGTGTCAATTTTCATGAATTACCACCACCTTTAAACACAATTACTTAGCAAAATTACTTAAGACTAAAAAGATAAATGCTGGTAGCTAAGGACAAAAGTCCACATTGAGGTGTAATAAATTATAAAGACAATTAAATATCTTCACTAGAAGGAGAAATCAGAGCTTCAATATACATTTGTAATTAAAGAGGTCTATTTAAAATTTTATGTCAATTTGACCTCATCATAATTTATGAAGATATATGCCCCAATGTCAAGAAATCAGGTGGAAATTATGAACCTAATAGCTTTATAGTAAGAAAATCTATATCCTGATTACAAACCCAATTTATTTTGTTGTTAAAAATGTCTGGCAGATCTGGTGGGATTCAGAGGAAATCCTCAGAGATGAGTATTTCAAATCAATAACGATTGTCTACTTTCAGTGTCTTTGGTGAAATCCATTGTACAAGAGGCTAGAGAAATAAGCACGTGCATTGAACAGTATAAACAGTTAATATGAGAGTCAGCCCCTCACTTGTGGTCTTGAGGTGCTTTGTACCTCTGGGTAGCACTAAGTAGCAGAAGAAATGCCATTGCATCCAATTCAATTGCTTGTTAGTGACAGCACTTCAAAATCATAATTTAAAAATTCCCTAGAGAGCTAAACCATGAGTGGCATCTAGTGACCCAAGCTCTTAGACTGCACACTGACTACTGCTCACAGCCTTTTTCCCTTACTGTATTCTCAGCATTATTCCTTATCTCCTATCATAGAATCCCAGACTGGTTTGCTCCCCAAGATCTAATGGGAAAGCTCTTCCTCACCCACGTTTCCGTTGCCACATAGAAAAACTCTTGCTGACTGACAGTGAAAAAGTGGCAAATCTCAGAAAGATGACTGATAGTGCCAGCGTGTATCCAAACTGTAATGGCCTTGATTGACATTATGGGACATGAGACATGTCATGAAGAAGACTCAAACTGTCACAGAAATAGCAAACCTGCACACCGTACATGGATGCCTGCACCCGTGTTTATCCAGCACACTTGTATGCCACTCCTTATTTTGTCTGCAGTTTTATCTATGGTCTTTGTAAAACCCCCAATTTGGTTATCTTCAGCTGTTATTTTATAGCAAGAGTCTGACATGAAGGCTTGTAATCAGACATCATTTTGTAAACAAGGAAAACATACGCTATATATAGAATAAATGATAAGGAATTGTGAATTGCAGGCTTATCTCGATACTGAGGTTTTCTGTGGTGATCTTGCAAATAACAGCAGGGAGTTCTGAATGGATTGTGAAGTAACCAGAATCAATAACCAGCATGAGTACACTCATTATTAAAAGTTGGGTTTCAAAAAAGCACACTTGGAAGGACGCTGCATTTAAATTAGATCCTTTTGACTCCAGTTTTCTATTTCCCTCTCTCTTGTTATTTAACCTCCCTTGTCATTGCTCTCTGTGAATACAAGTGACTATGAAGTAATATAAAAAATAATATAGTGCAGAAGAATATATAAAACAATGTCTAATAAATTAATGCCTGAATAAGGCAGCAGTGGAGGAAGATTTTTACAGTATATTCTCCTTATTATCAGAAATACATTATTTATTACATATTTGTGTAATAACTACAGAGTTTAGGATGGGGGTAAAATCTGCCTGTATAGCTCTTTCTTCAGCAGCAAGGAGGACACTATTAAGATGTATTCACAGTGTTTAAAAGGAGCAGTAGTGAAACAAACTCTGAGGAAACAAGGATGTGTCTGACCTACGTCTAAACCCGTGACAAACTTAGGAAGAACCTGTTCCTTGTGCTCTAGAGCCTCTACCAGGTACATAAATACTTCCTTTGTGCACGTTAAAGCTCATAGAAAGCACATACATAAGCATTAGAAAGCTGGATGGATGTGCAGGGATCCCGCTCCATCCTGCTGGCTGGTGCTGCACAGGCAGTACTGACCTGATCTGCAGCCAGGTGAGCATTGGTGTCGTGCCCCCCCCAAACACCCAGACCGTGAAGAACACCACCAGCAGGGCAGTGGTGAACATCATCTGTTTGGGCTGGGAGCCTGTGTCGCGGATGGCCAGTGCGAACGCGATCGCACCACGCAGACCTGAAACAAGACAGGAGATGGAGAAACAGAATTTCAGTATTTCCAGTCTAAGCCCAGTTTCAAGGGCAGAGGAAATTTTCAGATCATAATCCTGCTTATAAAGTACTGAATTGTGCTAACTGAAAGGGTGGGATTTAATGCAACACATTTGCAACCGTGAACAACGAAAGTACTCTCATATTTACATAATAATCACACTTTTGCTTTACATCCACTGAGTTCTTTGTCTTGAATAATCACGTATTAAGTAGTAATCTGAACTACTTAATTCATACAGGTTGAAAAAGAAGTCTATATCCTGTGTTATGTGGGACTACTCATGAAGTCAGGAGAAAGTGAAAAAGAGGATTGACATTAAAATCTGTACCCAAGTATGCTACTCATTTCTTCCTTGAAAATGTAGAATATATTCCTTTAAAATAATTTAATGTTCTAAGACTTTCTAGTCAGAAAAACATGACTTAAAAACAATGAATAGTTTTTCAAAGATGATTTTAAATATCTAAAAGGGGATACAGAATAAATTAATGTACTTGAAACGTTGTAATAATTGTAGAATTATACACCCACAGAGACTGAATTAACAAGAAATTACAAAGGTGGTGAAAACAGCTAAATGAGTTTAAAAAAAAAAAGCCCCATAGGTAGTAATAAGGTGACTAAATAGGTCTTGACAGAATGCCATGTTTAAAAATTGAGGGGGAAAAAGCCTGCTAGTGCCTGCAGCCCTCAGGATGCATAATACAAATAATACTCTATATTTTCCAATGCCTTTCATTTATCTATTTAAATGTACTTTGTAGTTTTCAAAAAAAAAGAAATCACAAAATAAGTGTAGAGAGCAAAGTCATTACATGTATACAATACACGCTGAGTCCAAAAAGTACCTTGCAAAGTATTGAGAGATTAAATCTAGTAATCAAACCTCTTGTAAGGCACTGATGACATATGCAGAATCATTTAATTAACTGCTAAATGCAGCTATTTTTGGCCTAGAACTCCAAAGCTCTTCAGGATTACATAGCTAGAATGTGAATTATTTGGTATAGAAGCTGGGCTTCCAATTATTTGGTATAGAAGTTTATCCAGGGAACTGCTCAAAGCCATTTCTGCAAGGAAGAAGCAGACTGGAGTTGCACTGTCTGAAAATGCTCAGTGGCAGCAGGTTCAAACCCCTGCAGGCAGACACTGGGCTTGTCCTTGGCTTTGCTTTTGTGTAAAAGATCTCTCTGAGGATGCAGAGGCTTTACTATTTTCTAACAGGGAAAGGATATCATCTCATTTTAAGCATGTATCTGAGGAGGGAATGAACGATTATTGAAATGGTCTTTATTTCAGTGGTTATAGTGGTAATCTGGATGATTAGCACAGCTACATTTCAGTGGAAAATAGTTCTGCTTCCACAATTGTATCACACCTTTAATTTTAAATCTAGAACACATCTTTTTGTAACAGGGGATATATATATACACACACACACACACACAGAAACACATATACATATAAAAGTTAATTATTATGTCTTCTTGAGCAGTAGGCTGGCTGTTTCTTCAGTTCAGAAAAACAGTGAGTAACTTCTCTGTATTTTTCATTTATAAAAAGCTCAACATGGTCTGTAAGAGACAATTTAGTTTCAACTAAAGACATTTTTAAAGTAAAATAAATAAATGAAATAAATAATCAGACTAAACAACTAAAGCAGTGGGAAGCAGATGAATACACTTAAAATGTAAAGACTCAACGAGAAGCAAGGAACACTACTATAGGCATACATATATGTATATATATATGTATGTATATCTCAAAATACTTTCCATTTTAACAATCTCAGAAAATGCTGAGCTACTGAATTGAAGTTAAGGAAGATTAAATTTTCTGTAAAGCATCAGGGAAAAATGCCACCAAAGCCCAGTGGAATGATTGGATGCAGTGGATGTTGGTACCTCAGCTACACCTGGAGTGGGTGGTGCAGCAGAAGGACTAACTCTGATGAACCATTAGCAGAGATTCTCTCCCCTCATCTTTCAGAGGTGCACTGATGGCAGCTTCACGTCTGTGTTAATCACACATCCTTGGGCTGAATCACAGATTTCCTAACAGATTTTTTTTTTGTGCCAGCCATTAAGGATCCATCTTTAAGCAGTATTCTTTAATGTGCCAGATCCTTCAAAGCAGCCCAGGGTTAAGCTCCAGAGTCCCCCAGAACAGAACCCATGTGCCCCTTAGGGCTGTTAGCCATCCTTTGCCCATACCCCCCACAAACAGCTCTCCAAACCCAGCCCTCTGAAGAGCCCGTGAGGGCTGGAGTGTTTGTTGGTGTGAAAAGAATCTGCCAGGAAAGAAGACTTTCCGTGGGTAGCTCTGATGTTTTGGTTTCAGTTGTAGTTTTCTGCTCTTTCCTTCCTTGCTGGCTTTACTATTTAGCTGATTTCTGCAGATATCTACATCTCTTGGACGAGTTCACATTGCCACTTCCCACCTCTGTGTCTGTAGGAGTGTGTAGATGTAAATGCCCGCACAACAGCTGCCTGTACACGGGCAATTTTTGGTTTAATTCTGCATTTGTGTTCATCCTTTTCAGACTCCACTGATGCTGTAGTGCCTTATATTAACAGCAGCCACCCCTGTAGCACTGTGTCCCACAAGCCTCTCTTGCCTATTTATGTGTTGTAGAGAAGAGGAAAGCACAGTAAAAAGTAAATAAAGATGTTGGGAGACGCGTGGAAGGTGCTATAAAATCTAAGACTTTAAAATGTTTCTTTTTCACAAGCAGAGATTGTTGGACTGCTCATTTTAGCTGATGTTCAACTTAATTTGAGAAGCTCAGGTTTTATTAGTCCTTGTATAAAGGACTAATCAAGTTTTCATTTACAATGGAATGTTATCAGGAATCATGATTAAAAACAGTTGTAGAAGTGAATCCACCCTCTGTAATGTATTGTTAGAGGAGTGGCAGAAGCAGATAAAGAATGTGATAAATCAAAATGCTCCATAATCCACCTCCAAGCCTAACTCTTCCACCTTTTCTCAACTGTATTAATATGCATCAAAAGGCAGAACTTAATGACTTCAGGAGAGTTCTTTGCAGAGTAAGGTATAATCAAATGCTAATCAACAGTGTACTTGCCTGACCTTAATTGCTTTTCTCAGCAATTTTTCTCAGCAATCACTTTGGTGATTGTGGCAGTAAAACAAGCAGTAAATGTTTGGTGAATTTGGTAATGATAAGATAGAAAACAAAACTAACCCCGAATTCATTGCTTTCTACATCTGAATGTGTGATGCTCTGGTGAATGAAGGCCATTTTTCCCTGTGATCAGCTGGAACCTGATGCTATACCAGAGCAATGAAGGTGGCAAAACACACACCCAGGAGGTGGATGCCCCATCCCTGGAAACACTGGAGGTCAGGTTGGATGGGGCTCTGAGTAACCTGATCTAGTTGAAGATACCCCTTCTCACTGCAGGGGGCTGGACTAGATAACCTTTAAAGGTCTCCTCCAGCCCAAACTGTTCTATGACTTTTGCTACTGATCTCTGTAGATAATTTCCTTCAAACTCAAATTCAGTGTCTTGTTTACTCATCAGAAATGTGTCACTCTCCTGGCAGCTGTTGTCCTCTCTGTTTATCACTATATTCAGTATCATCAGTTTACAGCACTAAGAAAGTTATTGGCAACTAAGCACAAATCTTGGCGCATCTTAAAAAATAGAATTACACAGAAAATCTGTGTATCCTGTGTTCTGTGAAGTGTGCAGCTGCTGGCAGCATGAGAGACAGTCTTTATTATGATAGTTGCAGATTATGCCATTACTTTATTATAACGTAAAGATATTTTTCTCTACAAAATAAAGTTTTTTTTAGATTTGAAAATAGTTAAAAATTACTTTTCTGAGAATTTTAACATTTACACTTTAGAAGCCCGCAATACTACTGTTTCAGTTCTCAGCTGCCAGATTGTCCTGGAAAGCTAATGTGTGTGAGTTCTCACGTTCAGTTGCTGGCTGCAGGCTGCTTTCTGCTCCCGTTCTGTGGCAAATGAAATTTGACTTCAGAAAATGAGGACAGAAAAGTTAAAGAATAAGAGAGATTTTAGAAGGTTTTCTATTCTATACTTTCGCTGATGAAAACTAAAAGCCAAAATGGAGCCCAGGAACTAGATACCAAATGCTATGAAGCTATTTTTCATGCTGTTGTCTAGTTGGCCACCTGCTAGGCTTACTAGGGGGATCTCCAGATCCAAGTTACCCGTGGAACAATCGCAGGGGAGCAGTTGGGCTGAAAGGCAGCTCCTGCTGGATGTGTCATCATCCCTCACTCCTGTCTCGCCGGAATTAGCTGACATTTTCAGTGGCAGCTTTTAGCAGAAGGATTGAATGGATACAGAAATGAACTGCTGTGTTGCTCTCTAGAGAGTTGGAATTACACAGGCACAAATGAGGCCCCCTGATGTGGAGTATTCCTGATGAGGAAGCTTGAAATGCAGCACATTGTATTTCACTCGTTATCTGGCTAAATGGATCTCTGTACATCAAGGCTGTCAATCAAGAACTTTTATCCATACAAATGTGGAATAAATTTTTGCATAAAAAGCTCGAAAATGAAGCAAAAAATGTTCAGAGTTTCTAACTTTAGAAAATTATATCATCAATAGCATAGGGGTATCTGCATTTCTGTCTTTTACTGAACAGATATTCTTAGCTTGTAAGTGAGTTTTTCCTAACTAGGATTAGAAAGTCAAGTGGAATTATTTCTAGCTTGTACAAGTAAAAAAATATGGAATCCAGATGAGCTTTAACAGTCCTGGGGATGATGTGCAAATCAGACTAGAACATGGCTCCCTCTTCTGGATTTTTAATCGTTTTTTTATTATTCTACAAGGTTAACAAAATCAATGAAATTAAATATCAAGCTGGAATACATATGAAAAGGTCTGTGGAATCGAAGTGATCTCGTCTCATGTTTCAAAGTAATACTGCTCCTGAAGTTTAAGGAATTGCCAAAGACCATGTCTGGTCTGAGTACCAGTGCTAACACTCTCCAAGTTGGATATTTATTTGCTGCTATGTAAAATACTCTCAGGCATACTTCAGGTGCCTCTAAAACAACACAACTTAAAACATGGTATTCCCAAATTGTCATGGAAGTGTAGACAGATGGAGGGACAATGGATTGAAAGACAATGACTTACTGGGCAGTGAGTTTCCAAAATGTTAATTAAAATAGGTCAAGAGCACAGCGAGGTTGATCAGAAGGCATCCAGTTGCTTCAGTAGCTTTGGAGAGATGACCTTGAGTTTTAGGATGATGAAATCTTTCTGATAGATGTGGCTTTTTCTAGTGATAGATCACTATTTTTGTCATTCATTAAATGTGGACAGGAAAAATACCAAAAACCCCAAAATAGCTCTTACCTGAAAACATCATCATGTGCTGAAAGTTCCTGGGAATCTTTTGTTTTCGACCCAAATTCAAAAGGAAAGAAAGTGGGTATATGTTGGAAGCTCTTGCTACAAAAACTGCCACCTAAAATGTAAGATGTTGAGGAAAATAGTGGACAAACTACTGAAAAAAACAGAAATAACCCAAATATTTTTCTAAAATTATTTTTAAGGTGTAATTAAACAAATATGATACTGTCTTCTTCCATGTTTTATATGCCATGTTCTAATGCTTCTTGTGCAGTGGCAGAGATCTACCTTCCCCAGATATCCTGGTTTTCTATTCATCATAATATATCTTCAATCACTCTACTTCTACTCATCACATTTGTGTCACATGTGACTTCATCCTCAGCCCTTCAGGAAATGCCCATCATCATTTGCAGAGAGAGCATTATCTCCTTGAGCAGCAATTTGCAGAGAATAAATGTGCTTTTGGACCTGATTATTACTTCCTTATTTCCTGGCGATTCACATTGTCTATATCCAGCACTTTTTACTTTTTCTTCTCTTTTTCTGAGGAGATTCTTCTGATGAAGTTCTTCATTACTCCTCCGTGGAACTATCCCAAAAGTTGCCTTAATTAGAAACACGAGGCCACTATCAGATTTAAAGAAAGGCAGTCAGAGCTCCTTATATATGCTTTTTTGCACATTCTGCACGTTTTTGCCCTCCCCTTGTGGCTCAGCCATGGCGCTCCCGGTCAGAGCCGCGCCGCGGACGGGGGCAGGCGCGGAGTAGAGGCGATGTCAGCGACCCCGCAGCGGCGCCCGAGCTGCCTGAAGCTCCAGCGCTCGGCCCGGCGCTCTGCGGCCCCTCTGCGGCCGCTGGAGCCCGGGGACAGCAAGGACAGAGCCGGGTCCTGCGCCGCTCTGCCCCATGCCGGGGCTGCTCCCCCGCCTCCCGGGGCCAGGGGTGCAGGACAGGGTGTGGCACTGCCCCGCTGGGGACACAGGGAGCTCCTCTCTGCCACCCAGCCCAGCCTGGGCAGCTCTGGTGCAGTCCTGAGTATTCATTTGGAAATTACACATAAAAATTACTGCACGTAAACAGTACTCCCACCTTTCAAAGCTATTACAGTTCATTTAAAAGTGATAAGCAGAGGGCTGCTGCTCTGAGCCAAAAAAAAATCATTGTATAAATTGTCAGTGTGAAAAGAATCTATACTGCTGTACAAGCAAGATTTGTTCAGAAACCATGGCAGAATTAAAGACACAGAGTTTTCTTACCAGTCTCTTAGGCACATGATGGTGAAAGTGATTCCACGTATGCCAGAGATATTAAGTATAAAGAAGGAAAAATTTGAGCAAAGCAGAACTGTGTGATTTTTAAGGACTTCATATCATTTAAGTAGTTTTGGGGAAGTCCTGCTTATGGCACACATCTGTCTGGAGGCAGCTCTCCAGCTTGTGCATCTGCACTGGCTCCAGACAGGAAAAAAGGTTTTGTGTTGCACCTGTCCCCACAGATGTGTCCCAACACTTATCCCACCCCACTTGTAGACCATTGGCAAAAATTCCCCAGTGGGTTTAAAGCTATTTGCCTGTAGCAGAGGAGCAAAACAGCAACTGTCCAAAGAACATGTGCTTACATGCATTGGGGCAGTTATTAGGATATAGGTAATAGATGATTGCACTTGGAGTTGACAAAATACCCATCTTTAGTATTCAAGGAACTGACTGGTTTGCTTGACTTCTTTTTTCATGTGGAACATGCCTTCTTTTTATATATATACACACATGTACAGAGATATGTACTTCTTTAAAGCAAAGGATACAAGTGCACCAAATATGAAAAGAGGATTGAAGATGTGATTTTGAAACGTAAATAGTGCGAGTCCCATGTAACAGAAGATGACATTCTCAGCCAAAAAATTCATGAACTCGAACAACTTAAATGAGAGAGAAAGAACATAATTATGACTCATGTCTACAACAAGCTACTGATTATCCCAAGTTCCCTTG
Organism: Promerops cafer; assembly: GCA_013398275.1. Classification (NCBI taxonomy): domain Eukaryota; kingdom Metazoa; phylum Chordata; class Aves; order Passeriformes; family Nectariniidae; genus Promerops; species Promerops cafer. The sequence continues at coordinate 187,540 of VZSE01014026.1, forward strand.
GAATACAGAACTATTTAGATGAAAGGAACAGAAATTGCTGGTGTTTCGAGGGTGGATTTTAAACCCACCTAATTTGCTACACAGTAAAACAAGGTGTCTTTAGCTTTAAAAATCATAGTTGCTTGCATATTTTTTTCAGATTTGTATATGAAAGCTTGACATAGACAACAGATAGAATACATAAATAGCAAGTTAAGTTATATGAGCTTCAATGCAAACTGCAAGGAAGCTGAGGGAAATTAGCTTCACCTATGTTTACAGGGGTGAGCCTGGGAAGTGGCTCCTGGTTACACAAGTGGCTGTTTGTAATGCTGTCCTGGGTATGGGTTCACTAGAGAGAAAAAAAATTCCTAAATAGACATTTAAGAACCTGTCCCCTTAAAATATTAAGTAAATATTAATATAAAAATAAGTCTTTCTTATTACCATGAATATTATCCTGCAGATGGAAACTCTTATTGCACTGTATGGACATCAATATCAATACTAATTTCAAACCAAACTATTTAAAATGTCACTTAAAGGTATTATAAAATAAGCTTAAAATACATGAATAGGGTAGAATTTCTTCTGTGAAAAAACAATCAAAGCCAGAATATTCATTTGCCTTGAGGGAATGTTTTTGACTGTATTAGCAACTGATTATATTAAAACTAATAAAATAAATTTTCCTATTTAACCACATCTGGAAAAAATCAATCATTGCTGCCAAATAACGATGGAGAGAAAAAGGGGCATTTCATTTCTGCAGTCACTTTTGAGCTCAGGATTCTATGCCAACAAATCCTGATGCAGAGTTAGGACTGAAGTTTGTCAGTCTGTCTGCAACAGCCATACCTCACTATCCAGAATGTTACTATGGAGATGTTTTATTCATCCTCAGTGGGCTTATGTATTTTTTGCAATATGTTTGTGCTTCTAAAAATAAATATCCAGTAACAGTCACTAAGATTTAACAAAGGAAAAATGAGAGCTGTCACAATCATTAAAACAAATTTGAGAGGCAAAATGGCATAAAACCCATTAGTATATGGAAGGATATTTTGGACCCCATGGCAGCACCATCAATTATCCCAAGCACTTATTCCACAGCCCTCATTTTGTGCTGCAATACTGAACAACATGAAAACAAACACAAAAAATATTTGCAGGTTAGCAGTCTTAAATTATTTTAATTAAATTTAGATGAGAGAAACCAGATGTCAAAAACTTTGAAGTATGAGATCTTGTGACCCATAGAAATTATGATAAATTCTTGCATTTCCACTTGGGAGCAAACATGATCCCACGCCTTTGTGGGAATATAATCTGATGCATTGTTTGAAGCAATAGAAAAATGTATCAGGAGTGCCACGACAGGATCTACATTTCTATAAAATATATGAAAATCTTTTGAGGGAAGGGCACTGCTATGAGGAGCCACAACTGCATACTTTAATTGTTGGCACAAGATAAAGTACTCCACACGTTTTAAAGCTGAATGATATTTCAGTTTTCATTTAGAAAATCTCATTCAAGACTCAAAAAAATTTAAAGAAGATGTACTATTGATGCATTTTAGAAACAGAAAGTCTTAAACTAAGTTTCCTTTCTTGTATCTTCAAAACTTCTGTTATATACATTTTTTGGAGGAAAAGAGATTTTTTTCTGTATCATTGCCTTTGCTCTATAGTTTTTCTCAGCAATCTTACTAAATTCAAGCTTTTACTCTTGCCTGAAGTGCTTTCATGGCGTAGCTGATTTTAAACTTCTCACCCCTTGTCTCCCAGCAATCCCATCAAGATACAATCTTTATGGATTTCTTGCAAATCCAGTTTACTGTATCTTTTTCATTTCCCCATAACTCTACCTCCTTTTACTCACTACATGCATCCTGCTTCTTCCAGGCTGATTTCAGCAAATGGTTGTTAAAGAGAAAAAAATCCCTCATTCTTGTCTGGCCGTTTGCACTCAACATGAACAACACATTTTTCCTTTGCTCTCTGGGTGAATGTGTCGTGTCCCACAGCACAGGCCTGATGGTTTCCTTGGCCTCTATTCCCAGTGGATGTAACATTTGTAGCCTCAGCATCTATGTCAGATGCCTCCAATGCTGGAATTGTATTGCTGGACATCAATTTTTTATATATATATATTTGTGAGAGCAAATATAATCCAAACACTTTTTTTTTTCCTGTGAGTTTTTTGTGTTTTTTTTTTTTTCCATGAATATGTGTCTTTGCTGAACTGTGCTGTTTCTTTTCCTCTTATCTCTAGTTTCTCTGTATTTTGATCTTTCACTATCAGAGCATGGCGTGCTTGCTAGAAGATTAAATCCAGACTGCTTTTCTTCCTTTGTGTAGCAAAAATCCAGGTGCTATTTCAATAGCTAATTTAGAGCAGGCTCCACTCCTTCCTATTCCAGGCACAACCATAATATGGTCTACTATCAAAGATTCAGCTCCTTAAAGTGGTAAAAGTAGCTTGTTACCTTCATTCAGAATCTTCTGTGTTCCCCACATAGTTTGCTCTCTTTTTTTAAAAGTCTATCACTCACTCATATGATACATTTATTCACTGACTGCAGCTTATTCAAATTTCTCACCATGAGTTAGAAAAAATTAAATAAAACAACTGCTTCAGAACTAGTCATTGTCATAAGAGGTGACATCTGAATGCTTTTTCCTGGAACATGACACTTGCTGATATAAAATTACCTACTGTTCTCTTGACTTTACTTTTATTCATGTATTTAAGCGTAGTGTTTTATTTAGTGTTCAGCTTCTGTGTTTGTTCAACAGTAATACAGAGCCCATGGAGAGATTCCATTTAGCACTTAACTGTCAGTGCTGTGCACCACAAATCCCTTCACAGCAAAACAATTTGTTCTAAAGAGATCTTCTGAAAACCATGTTAAGAAACAGCTTCCATAGGAGCATTTTCCCAAATTGTCATGCCTTTCAGTCAAATGTTTGTTGTTATTTTAAAGAGAAGAAGTTGAGACCTTTTGATGAGAAGTAGAAAAATAGGAGCAATAGGCTTTCAATAGGCTTTCAACTGGAATTTAAAAATTCCTGGGTCACCAAGGAGTTGCCCTGTACACAGGAGCCTCTGGGTGACATCCTCTCCTGTCTGAGGGGCCACGAGCCAGGTCCACGCTGTGGTCCATGGGCTGCTCAAAAATGTTTAATATTTTGAATATATGTACTTGCAAGTGGAATTACTCTTGTGTGAAGAAAAAGTTAGGATGAAAGTCCTGGATTCCAAATGTCTGGAAGTATTTTTTTCTATAACGGCAAATTCCCTTCCCTTGTCACCCACACAGACAACCAACTCCTTTCTGCTCTAAATGAAGTTGGCATGAAGTGCTTATACACCACTATTAGTTTTCCCAGGGCTACCAGAAAACCATTTTAATATACACACAGCAATAAGACATCTTTTTCTTACAAAACTAAAACCCCTCATTTGTAATGTGGCATTTCTAAGTCTCCACAAAGTCTATAAATCTGGTCATACTTTTAATATCAGAGCTGTACTAAATCAGTAATGTCAACACATTGCAGAGTAGAGTATTAATTACAAGAACACCGGTTCAGAACAAATCTGAACCGGTTTAGGTGGTTTAGCTCAGTGAGAACTGAAAATGGTATTTGCTTTGCTTTGGTAATTTCCTCTGTAAGTAGTGGTTATTACAAAAGATTTATATTAAAATTGACATAATATTTATGTATTTAAAAACACATCATTCATTAAATATGCTTCACTTTTCTGTTACTCTCAGCTGTTGTAAGTACTAAGAGAGATGTGCAAAAATTCTGTTTTAAGCTGGGACATTGTTCTGGAAAATGCCACTTGCGGTTCAGTTCTCACTGGCAGAGGAAGGAATCAATCCAGGCTATCTGTATGTTAAGCCTTTCTGTAGCCACTGAGTTTATCTTACACTAATGTTTTATTTTAACCCAAGTGAAAAAATTTATATGATTTAAAAACGGTATTAGATTTATATTTTCAGTGAGGTAAGGAAAGCACGGTCTTTTCTCCTCTCTTTCCTTTCCTCCACCCCCACAGTTAAGTTCCAGCCAATTAGAGCAATAAGCTTCTCCAGAATGGCTTTTGCAACTCAATTTATTTTCTAGAACTACTTATATTTTCACTGAGTGTTAGGGAGATTTTCTAGGTAAGTAATTAGTGCACCTGGAAGATGGAACACACTAAGTACCAATCTCATCTGCAATGAAAATAGAATTCCTTAAAGGAGCACCAAAAGGAGAAAATGAATGTAATCCATGCCACAGTCCTGTTGTGGCTGGGGAGATGGAAAATGTAAGGTTTTTCAAATACTGATATTTTAAGGAACATTTTCCATCTCAAGGGAATAAAGTTAGTATGACAGGACTGGGTAAAAGCAGAATGGCTAACAGTATTCTTTCCTCTTGAGGGAATAACATTAGTATGGAGGTATTGAGTAGAAGCTGAATTACACCCTCAAATTCCTTCCAGCAAAATTTAGTGAATTTTAATTATTGATGGCAATATTGCATTCGTTCACTTGATTTAATATCTGCTGAAGGAATGTCATCCACCTCTTGCAGGTACCTGCAGGCCTTCTGTAGTTGCACTGATTTCTCTAAAAACATGGAAAATGCCACCTGTCTGGGGGCTGCACCCTACAGTGATATATTCTTGCATCAAAACAGGGAGAGTTTCCATAGTCTGACAGCAGCTCGGGAGCTAGGATGTAAAATTGATTATACTTTTAAGAGAGATCTAAAGGTGGCAGAGCTATTAAAAACCACAGAAGTCAATGTTAAGTGATGGTTAGAAAATTTATTATCTTTGCATTATGCTATTTAATTAGATCACAGATATCAAAATATTCCATGAAGTCAAGAATATTGATAAATTAATAATTGATGAAAATTGCTTTTCCTTAACTCTTTTGAATTAAAATGCAGTGAGAATTCAAACTACCACAATTTTCCTGAGATTATAGAAACCTTTATTATAGCCTAATTGCTTTATTTAATGTCTCTTCTGATTAGAAGTTTCAAAATTGGGAAAAGGTTTAGATTTGAACCTCTTTCTTGAAATCTTACACAGCTATAATGAATGTTCACAGCATAGTGATATAATGCTCATTTCTAAATATGCTTAGATGAAAGAATCAGTAAAAGTAACTTAAATTCATGATAGAATATAAACTTGTTTATGGTGCTAATTTTGATACGCAAGCATATCTGACTTTCAACTTGCAAACCCACTAGCAGAGAGAAATTCTTACAGCATCTTTAATGTCCTGGGGAAGAATTCTGGTCTTTTTTATCAGTAGGCTTTGCTACTGACTAAAATGAATTTCACCCCAACAGATATATTGAAGACACACAATAACTTTCTATTTCCCTATAGAGCTGGGAGGTTTAAAGGATTCATAAGGCCTGAGGAAGAACTAGGAAAGGAAAAAGATATAAAAAAACCCAGTAGCACCAAGGGGAAGGAAAGGCCAGCAATATTTTGCATTTCTATGGTATGGCTTACTCTTTCTGGCATAATCTACTCACCATCACCAAAGTTCAGCTTGGGAGAAGCTGGATAAACTACTGGCAGAGAATACACTTCTGACCACCAACAGCAAAGCAAAACTGTTGGCCTCAGATATAAAGGCAAATCTTACTATTAAAATTATCATCCATATTGAATGGCTTTTCTTAAAAAATTAAGTTTAAACCAAAAATGTTGAAAATTAGGCAGCCAATAAGAATTTGGCATTTAAATTGGATGTTGCCTTCAATCAAATTTGGATCTAGCTCTAGACCATTAGTCTTGCTAAGTTGCTTACAAAAGAAGATTTCTGCAAAGTTGTGTTTTTTTCAAAAGTGGCCCACTTTGTAAGAGAGGGAATATTTTTAGATCACTATCTCCTTTTCATGCAGTACAACCAACTTTTGCTATTATCCAGAACCTTAAATGGTACCTAAAAATAACCCCAGAATGACCCCTGAATGGAAGGTGTCACCAAAAGAGAGAGGACGGTGCCGTTACTCCTACAGCTTGTCATCCAAATTCTTCTTTGGTTCACAAACTAGAAACAACCATTTTCAAAGTGCTTATTTATCTGAAATTCCTGAACTGAGATGTTGCAGGCACAAAGGAAGGAGTACCCCAGTGCTCTGTTGTCTCAAGATTATGTGCTCAGGGATTCCTGCAGCTCAAACTTGCTAAGTTTATTTTAGCAGGACTGGTTTCTGCAAGGATTAAGGAAGGGTTCTGCTCCAGATGGGGTGTAATAGAGTGCAGCTGAAAAATTGTTTGAAGGGATATAAGGAACTTTTGACTCATCAGCAAATAGTGGTAGTACTGGAATAACTGTGTTCAGGCTGAATTTGGAAATTTTTGTGAACATTGATGCCTCTTCCATTCCCTGATAGAGGCAATGATGGTAACAAAAAACGAAGAGGCTGTTAACAGCCTGTGCTGTCCAGGATTAAGCAAGTATTCTTATGAAGCTGACATCAGACTCTGTGTAGAAGAAAAAGAATAAAAAAAGGCAAGATAATAATAACATCACTGAAAATGAAGTTTAAGGATGTAATCTGAACAACTTGAATGATATTTTCTTGGAATCTTCTTTCCGGGATGGTGAGTCACTGATCGTGTGGAAGTGGGGACATTAACTGAGAGTTAAGAGCTATTAGGAACAATGGTTAAAAAAATGAGGAAAAGAAACAACTGGTGGCTTTGCCAAAGCAAACCTCCTCCTAAGGAGACTTAGTTGCTCTAAAACATGACTGTTCTTCTGAACAAAGTAAAATAGGAGTGCTGTCAATGTAATATGGTTATCTTTAAAATAGCAATGAGCTAATAGATCCTTTGCATCTCTGCATTTATATTAGAGGAACTGCTGCTGATTTTTCAAAATTAAAACACCAAATCCATCTCAACTTTCCCTTTCATTCCACTCAGGTGTGTTTTTATTTTTTCTGTGACCTGCCACCACAGTCCTAACCTCCTGCAAGCAATTCAATTTCTAAGGAAGACATACAATTTATTCTATTTAAATTTGCTGAGAGGAAATATACTCTAATACTAATTATAGAAGTGTGTTCTTAAAAACAGTTTCCTTCCTTGCCAAGTTTGGGATGCTGGAAAGAAATTCAGTTACTCTTTGGCATATTAGGAATTAGTGACTTATATGGGGTCCTTTAACCTATCAGGACTAAAACCAAAAGTTTTTATGAAGTCTGTGGTGTCTTTTCTTCATGACTATGAGATTTCAATTTCACTTCCAATCTGACACTATGGGACAAATACTTGCCCTCTTTGCATCTGTTCTGTAGACATGATATTGCAGCTTCTAGCAACGAATAGTAATGTTTCCCTTCAAAGTTTGTAAAACTAATTCTGTAGAAAAATAAAACTGTAGAGCTATAAAATAGGAATTACTCTATTTTACTTAAACCAGACAGCAGTAGCAGTATTCACATGCATTTTTCTGATGCCATGTTGTTTGTTTTTTTTTTTTTATTCAGGGCCTAATCTAAGGTAAAAGAGTTTTTACTAAATAACTTGTCTAGTTCCTGTGCAACAATCACTTGTTCAGGGTTTCCCATATTTACACACTTTGTTTATAGAGGCTGGAGGGGAATGGACACAAGGCCTTACCAGCTTCTAACCCAGGCAGAGCATCCTCACGCTGAGAATTGCTCTTGCTCTGAACAGTGTTGAATAGTATGAGATCCTGATGATATTGAGATCCTTTTATTTTTCTTAAAGATCTCTTATTGATGAGTCAATGTCTAACTACACTACCTTGTCAGGATGCCACCCTGGAGTTACCTTGGGCATAATTATTTGCATTTACTCTGCAATTCTAATATCAGTATCTGAAGCAGGGTACTGAATTAGTATGTTCACTGATCTGCTCTAATATGCCTATATGTGGGAATTCGGGGAATTCTTTTATTTCATTTCTACAGTCATCTTTAAACAGCTTCCCTGCCTCCTGATGTAGGCTGCTGTTCAAGAATTAGGATTCATTTGGACAAGAAGACTGAGAAATGTGAATAGCAGCTATGTTCTCTGTGTCACACTTTTTCCCTAAGTATTAGAGTATGTGGCTTTTCTCCTCTAGAAGTCCTTTACGCTTAAAGCTGTAATCTAGAGTGCTCTATGGAGATGTGATAAATGAGACATAATTTGGCTCCAGCTGAAACAGAATAGAAGCTGCTGAACTGTTGGAAAAAGTATTGCAAGGATTTCCAGTGTTTTCAAGTCTACTAAATTACTTGTGGTCTCACTGGTGATGTTTTACTAACATCACCAAAGGGGGGAGAAAAAAAAGACAGTAAAACAAGCAGGAATTAAAAATGCTACACTAAGATACATCTTCAACTGTACTTAAATCTGAGAGCTCATGTGACTATTTTACATAAAATTAAGAATCTGTAATGAAAAGATGCTAGGATTGTATGGGAAAGCAGAAGGTGGGTGTACTAGTGACATCTCATTGGGCACCTCAGAAAAATGCTTTTACAAGAAAAATTAATTACTACATGAGTGTGTGCTTCTGAGGGTGTTGAATGACTGGAATTTTCAAACACTCTTAACCCTTCTCAGGTTCTCTGGAGGCATAGAGTGGTCAATACCTCCTTTAATTGGTGTGACTGAAGCTGAATTAAAAGTCAAAAGCTTGAAAAAGATCCTCAAACTTGTACCCCATTTCATTATTGTAGGTTAATGAAAGTATATAGGTACCAAAATATGTGCAAAGATAGGGCACTTATTTGAATCCTAGTCATGATTTAGACATTTAGTCTGAAAACTTTTGACAAAAGGGCATTTTAGCCCTTAATTATGTGCACAGACGGTGCCATGAGAAAGAGATGAGCTATAGTCAGCTGTTTAGTATGTCTTGCACTGTGCTACCATTTGGTACAAATGTCTCTTTGGAAGGTAGGAAATCCATTAATCGTGTAGTGGAAACACAGCTGTGTAGTCACTAAAAAGACAGGATGCTGGCAAGGGCTTTAGACTATTATAATGCCTTATTTACATGTATTTATCTTTTTCTTTCAGCTTATTGTGTGAGAATTCTAGTGTTACCTACATACTTCTAAAAGTTTTGACCAAAGCTTTTGTGCAGTTCTTATAGCTGATAGGGAACTTGGCAGATAATAACCCTTGAAAGAGAACTGAGGAATCAGCATTACTGCAAAAATCATGTAAGAAGGAGAAGCATCAGACTGCAAGAATGGTTCTTTGCCAGCAGCCCTTTGGTGCTGTTAGGAGTCACACAACAGCTCCGATTCCTTAAGGCCTCCCATTGCCCCAAGCCTCCCAGGGCAGGGCAAAAGCACTGCTGTTTAAAACAATTTAAAGTAAAAAAGTAGCAAGGCTCCCAAACCAGGCAGACTGCTTCGGGTGAGGTCAGTCCCCATTTGCAGCAGAAAGCTCCCTGCTCTGCAGAGATCCCAGAGCAGCCTCTCCAACCATGCCAGAAATAGCATCTTAATTGTGTTTCCAAACACAGGCCTCACAGGAAGAGCAATTAGGAACCTGGTGACACATACTCATGCAAGTGTAAGGCAACACAGGGTTCTAATTAAGGAACCTATTACTAATACCCTCAATATTAAAAGCTATTTTAACCTATGTGCTGAACAATTTTACTGCATTCCAATCTAGCAGTATAATGTACTATGCACAGAAATACAAAACAGGTTTTTTCTAGAGATTTCTTCTGTAACTGAAGAATTTATTGATAAATCCTGTATTAAAATCATCTAACACAATAACATGAAGTGTCAGTGTTTCCAAGCTACAGAAAATCATTACCATTGGGACATAACCATATTTTAAGTAAGAGACTGTGTGTTTTTACCTCTGTTGTCATTATATATATTTAGAACTTATTTATAGCATAAGCCAAATGCCATTGAAGTCAAAGGCCTTCGGTACATTATATAAAATTCTACTAAATTAGTTTACCTTATGAAAAATTAAGGAAGACTTAAAGGAAGGATCCTACCTTTCTTTTTTATCCTTGTCACAAATTCTCAGATGAGGGAGTTCTGACTGACTACATTTGAGGGAATTGTTGTAATTATCAACTTTTACAAAACACGAGATTGTATGAGTTATACTTCAAACTAAAGTTAACCATATGTGTTCTAAGTATGGGATGTTAAAGTGCACCCTGCTCTGTTTCAGCACTACATGTTGATGATGTGAGTATATGTTTCTAACCCAGGACTAGATTGATTCTGGTTTGCTTTTTCTCTTTATGCATTCCACAGTTGCTGTTATAAGGGTGGCAATAATTAGGATGGGCTTGATTTCACAGGCTACGTACATTGAGAGAATTCTCTTTACAAAGCTAGATGTGCTTCACACAAGTGGGCCACGAGGCTGGATATTTGCATAGTTGCAGACTTAAAAACTAGGGATGAGTGCTAACTACCCAAAGTAGGGAGAAATATCTCAGAGGTCGCTCTTCAAACCTCCTGTGAGAAGATTGAGGCAGCACAGCAGCGATCTGCAGAGCCCTGTAAAGCTGTGTTTGGCTTCTGCAGCAGCTCACAGCCCCAAGCAGTCTGACTCCACTGCACAGAGCAGGACATATGAGAGCCTCGTTTTGTTTCAGGGCAGTTTCAGAGAAGCTACAGCACGAGTCTCACTTTGGAAGTTCCTTACACATTTCTCCATATGCCAATGCAATTTTGGCCTATCTGTTATAATTCCAATTGGTATATATTTGCCAGCTGCTGGCATCTGATACTGTGCTGTAAGAGTAAACTAGAACCTTAACAATCTGAGATCTTTATTAATATTTAAAGAAAATGTTTAACGTTTAAACAGATTGTAAAAACTTTAATGAAGCCATTTGGAAACTAGTTTGCATATGGTATTATGTTCCTTAGCCTACCAGCATCAAAAATGACAGCATTTTTCAACAAGATGAGCTTCTCTGTAGAAATACTGCTTCGTTACAGTTCTGGGTTACTTCAGGGTATGAATTACATTTGAGCGTGTTGTTTTCCAGTTCCTGTGCTTAAGCAAAATTAAGAAAAATGTTTTTTCTCTGTTTTTCAAGAGAATTTCTCTTCTTCATAGTTCCAAAGTACTTTATTCTCTCTCTCTCTGCGTGTGTGTGTGTGTGTGTGTGTGTGTAAGACACTAGAACATGATATTCCTCATAAAATGCTGAGGACAAAGGGGCACATGCTTGATGGGAGCTAATGAGGCCAGAGCACATCTGCACATTCTCAGTTAAGGAATCACTAATGCAGGTGTACAAAAAGAGGGAAAATGGAAACTACAGAATGAAGTATAGAACTGATTATGCTAAGAAGATTTCTGTATATGGACACCCAATATTTTCAGTTTTATGGGTAGGAAAGCAGCTAATTTATTATATAAACCATAAATTATGCAGGTAATTACTGATGCACCAGAGTTATAAAGTCTGCTGTTATTGGTTTACTCATAGCAATGTTTCCTAGCTGTTTACCATCCATCATGTAGCTCACAGCTGAAAGAGAGGAAACAATTACAGCATTTTCACATAAATTTAAGGCTAGTCACATGTAATGAGACTGCAGATTAACATTCTTTTAGCATGGTTAAGTAATCAGGAACATCAGTCTGATAATGAGGGATTTTGTTAAGAAATTCAGATTGAAAGACATGGTAGTATAATTTCTTCTGCAGAAATCAAGATTTTCTTGTGTTGTTATGATTCTTCTTGTTAAACCCATAGAGTAAGCAGCCTTAGATATCTTTATAGCATTACAGTGTTCTACAGGGCTCCATAAGATCTTATGGTACATCTGGTCAAACAATGCACCTGGCATGTTTCCAACCTTCATCTTTTTCTGCTAAACACAGAAAATAGCTGTGCAGAGAACTGGAATTCATTGTACACTTCCTGTCGATTGCAATCCATTTGAAAGGTAATAATTATTACAAGCACTGGGCATGTGGTGCATATTCAATTAGAGAAAAGAAGGCAATTGCTGAAGGAGGGCAGGCTGCTTGTGACAGGCCCAGGGGCTCTGCAGAGATGCTCTGGATCTGCAGTCAGGAACACAGGGCTCAGCCAGCAGGACCAAAATGAGGGGCTGCTTCTCTTCAGGGTACACAGGCTGGAGCTGTAATGATAGCTAATGTCTAGAGATCTCAGCTTTTGGACTTTTAGAAGGATAGAAGACTGTGGCTTGTGTTGTTTCCAATACAGGCTAGTTACCTCAAAATGAGCAGTAGTTTTTACCTACAATTTCAGGTATCTGATCCAAATAGCCGTAAGATAAATGCTGCATAAACCATTTTTTTTTAAACCGTGCTTACAACCCGTTTATGTATGTATCATTTTCTTCTCTCTCAAAAAGAAAAAAACAAGGGCATTTCTCTGTTCTCCCTGATTGTTTTCAACAGCTGCAAAATGAAGATTTTTGCTATGGGCCTTGTCTCAAAAAAAAGAAAAAAAATCTGGGTGAAATACCGGAAGACAAGAGCAAGGTTTTTCCCTAATATTACTAATTTCCGAAGTATTTAAGCGAAACTGGCTAAAACATGGGCAAAACTATACTAATGCTATTCCAATACAACTAAATCTTCCCAAATGCTATTTTATTTTCAGACTCTTGTTATCAAAAGGAGCTTCTGCTCCAGACCTTTCTATTGAGCCCTGCTAGTTGGTCACCTGTGCTATTTCCTGGGCAGCACTGCCTGAAGCCTCAGTCTTTATCACTTTTGCGTGTGAACTTGCAAGAATTCAAGGAAGTTGGAAATCAGGGATTTTTTCTGTTCAGCTGCAGAAAGGGAACCATGAGACGGTGCCCATCAGAGCTAAGTTTTATGCTCAGTGTCCACTTAAATGGAAAAATGTGCTTCATGCATGCAACCTATTTAATGCTAACCAAGAATTTGGACTTCACTGGATTCTTAAGGCAAAGACCTCTTGTGTACTTTTGAAGAGTTCCAGACCTGAATGCCATGCATTAGTCAAAAAGAATTTCCAGTTTACTCTCAGAGGACTAGCCATCAAATATATTATCTCATATCAGACAGCCAGCTATATGCCTTGGAAGATAATAAACCCTCCATTCTGATATGAAATTTTCCTGTAGGCACTGTGATTGTGGCGCGCTGGGAAAACAGATTCCTCCTGCACAGCACAGATGCAAAGACTGATTAGAATCCGGTGGTAACCTTTCTGAGAGACAAGTTTTATCTCAGTCTCTCTGCCAATCATTTGTGTAGAAATACCTGACCTCTTGCAGTGCCCTAAAGTTCATTTTTCCCTAAGAAGAGTTGCTGAACAAATCACAGCCGCTGTCAATTAGGCTGGTCATTTCAAAAGGATAAGAATTTATTCTTGTGTATCCTTATGTTTTGTGGTAGTTCTGCCTTGCTAATAATCTAGGGCATTTTACTGTAAGTAGGGTTTTACTCTGCCTAGAAATACTCTCTATACGCTCATAAATTAAGAGTCTGAATTATGAGCCATTATAACCTGACATTTGTGCATGTACTTTTCTTCCTAGAAGTTTAAACTCCTTACCTATAAACAATCCAGTGTTTGGTAACAGAAAATAGTAGGCATTAACCAGAGATAGATTAATATAGGCTGTGTAATATAGAAGCAAGCCCAGCTCTCTTTATTTGGTGTCTTAAATACTCATACAAAGCAGAACCAAAGCCCCAGGGCACACACATGTCCAGTGTGACTGTGGAGGATGTAAGGTAGAGGCACCAAACAATTTCTTTTTGTGCTGCAGCTCTTTATGAAGTCAGAGGGCTGCTTCTTAGAGTGCTGCTTCTCCCAAGTGTGGGTGCTGGATATCTGGAGTGGAACCCTCACAAACCAAATGCAGGTTGGGTGTTGGTAGTGCAGCATCATCTCTACCCAGCTGCTCTCCTTCTCTCACAGAAAAATAACAACAGTAGCTGCAGTTCCTGGCGTGTGCTTTTAACAACAAACTCAGGAGAAATCATTCTGCTACTAAAGCAGAATTTGCAGTGCATTATTTATTTTCTTATCAAAACACAGCTGATGGGAGAATCCTTTAAGACAGTGTCCTTGTTGGAAGACATATAGCTGCATCATCAATGAGCTAGGAATGTTTTGAAAGCTTCATATATTTTCCAGGGATTTCCAGGAAATATTAGCTGCTCCCTGCAAAGTGATGACTTTTATTAATCAGAGATAATCATGTCTGCTTTATAGAGTGGAGATTAAAATTTGAAGCAATCAGTACTCTGTCCATCAGTGAGCAAAGCCCAAGAGCAGTCTGAACTTTCAGTCCCCCAGTGCAAACTGATCTGCTCGAGCCTCCGAGTGAGACTGCATGTCTTGGTAAAGTTATTCAGAAGTTAAGATCACTGAGCTCTCTTGGTGTATCTTTACCTCATTCTCCCACCTGTGTCAAACCTTGGAGGTGAAGGGCCACTGAAATCTTAACTTGGAACCTTGTGCACACAGCACGCCCGGCGCAGCTGAACAATCAGGCCAGGAGCTCTGGTCTCTAAGGCAGCCTGTTCCCTTAATGGGTTTGCTATCAGGAGCAACAAAATAGGTGAGTGACTGTTTAACTCCTAAGGTGATTAGAAAGGTTACTACACCTAATTTGAGAAAGCACCCTTCACCAACAGTTAGACACACCTGTTTCAGAGGTGACCATGAGAACAAGGCTTAGACTGGGGAATGAATGGAGACAGGCAAGGCAGTGTGTGAGATACTCCCTTGCTGGCTGAACACTCTTTCCTGTGTCTTCTTGTAATTCCCTGGCTCTTCTTCCATAAGTGATGCATTTCAGAATTCCCTTTCCAGAATTTATAACTTGCTGATACTATTTTGTCTCCAAAGAGAATTCTCCATACCCTTGTACACTTAAGCAAAGAGAGGTATTGCCCTGCCCCACTCTGATTGTTGCAGCTGTTCTCCTGAGTTAAAGGAATATAACCAGAAAAGATACAACTCATAAGTATGATGGATGATATTTATGGCCATTAGTCAGTACTCCACCACTAGGAAAATGTGCTGGTCTTAGCTTGGCATTTGAGTGAAAGTGATAGAGGGCAGAGAGAAAATGAGCTAGGAATGTCTTATCTTCCCACAGAAGACACAATATGATCCATGAATCCCTTTCTAGAGGTGACCTGTAGGGACTTACACTCTGCCTGTAGGGATTTACACTTTTAACAAACCAGGGATATCTAATTAACACCCTGCCCAGCCTCTGACTTACTTGCAGCAGAGCAAATCAACCCAGCCCAGCTGTACATCTGAAACCTAATGTAAAGTCTGAGCTGTAATGTCCCAAGACTTAGAAGCAACTGTCTGGCTGCAGCATAACGTGTGGGGAGAGAGCAGCTGTAAATAATTCTGGAGAAAGCTGCTCAGAATCAAATAGCTTTCGATCAGATCCCAGCAGTTTCATCTTCTCCTTCACTAAAGATACATTGGATAAATTAAACTTTAAGTGCCTGAAATTCAGGAGCACTCTGTTAGACCTAACCTTGCTGCCATGGAGGGCAGGGTCAATCTCACTGTTAAAATCATGATAGCCGTTGTCAGGTCAATGATGATGATTTAAAATTACTGCCATAAAACATCACCCATGTTAAAAAAATGACAGTAAAAACACACAATGTTTATAAATACTTAATGAAAATTGGGATAATTGAATTGAATGAAAACTATCTAAAGCCTCCATTTCCACTAAATTTTTTTATCTTACTTTTCTTATGAGAGTGTTAAAATAATTGATTTATTTCTGAAAAGATTAGTGTTGCTTTATAGTTTCAGATTCTGTAAGTTTCAGATGCTTGAAATCTAATATTTCTCTTTCATGGAATCTTAAACAGTGATTGATGGAATAATAAAGGCTACATGAGGACTAATAATTACATGGCATCTTTTAACAGGCCTTTTAAATAGATATTCTTAAATTCTCATTTAAGAACTGTAGATAAGTTCTTATTTTACATCAATGACTGAAGAGAAACTTTTTATTTTTTTAGAGCAAAGGATGATGTATTATGGGAAATGCAGAATTTGGCACCAGGGTAGAAATACCTTCTCTATCACTCTATACTGGATTTTACCATCAAGCTATAAAATTTAAAAGCAAGTAAAAAATGTAAAGAAAATCATGCAAAGCAGTAAAGAAAAATTATTTGTTTAAAAACAGCTAACACAATTTCACAATCTGATTTACAGTTTTAAATCTAATTTCCATGGTTTTTGTTAGCTTCAGCTTCAGCCTTAACTCACTGTTTTGTCAGTGTGCATTACAGTTCAGCACTCCTTTCTGAAAAATCTGTCATATTGTAACAAAAGGGAGAGACTGCTTTGGAATAATTCTATAAAAGAACTGAAAACCCCTTGATTTTGGCCAGTAATGAATAATAAAAATGACTTAGATTGGGCACAAAGCCAACTATCTGAGCAACAATATTCATTGAAGTTGCACTGAAATGATTATTATGAGAATGCCAAGTGTGTGGCTTATTAAATTTGCTTGAAGAGAATTCTTGGGAGGAGAGAAAGAAAGAGGCAGGGCAGGTCTCACTGAAACAGCTGCATATGAAAGGGTAATATTTGGATTAGAAAATAAATTAGAAGAATTCAAAGGAATTCAGCAACAATGTTTGAACCATATCGTAAAGGAGGCTGAGGATTAAGGGCTTATGGGGAGGAGAAAAACAGAATAGGAAAGTGTGCATAAAACTCATAGCTCCATAGAGAAACACATAATCCCTTTTCGGTGTGTTCAAGGGTAAATTTGGTTTATTTTCACTATTTTGTTTTGCACTTGTTGAATAGGAGGGAATAACAGAGTAAACATGAACAAAACCAGGATGCATTTAAACAAAATAGTAGTTAATTCTGGAGCTAAAAAGCTTCATAGGTAATTAAAATTATCACAACCTTGCCTTTTTCTGTCTCTCTCTCTGAGGCTATGCATCACTAAAACATGCAGATGAATCCCTGAAAAAACCTTCTATTCAAATTGTAAGTTATATGCAAGGGGAGAAATGGCATGTGTAATTCAGTCTTTCTGCAGAACAGAAACAATTCTGTAGTAGATTTCAATGTCCTTCTCTTACAATACAGTTATCAAAGAAAGGTTAGTTCTCTGCTGGAAGACTTTCTGAAAGCATCAGACTCTACTGCTATGAAGAAATGCAATTGAAAAGACTTATCCTGTTCAATAGCTAGCACTTTATTATGGGAGTACTGACCAGAAACTTTTTTGTGATTTAAAACTCGTGAGACTCTAAGAGTTGAACTGATACTGTGGCCAGTATTTTTTTCAATCAAGGTGTTTTTGATAGAAAATTGGATTTTTGATTAAATTGAGATGTGCAAGAAGTGATGAGTTTTTCTACGTAAAATCTCCAATGCTTAAAAGAAAGGAATTGCTGAAAAAGGTACAAAATTGCATCATGAAAATTACAGTGTTGGCCCATAAGTTTCCATTTTGTTCTAGGAGATATATTTCCTACAACCTGGGGTTCTTGGGACATATGAGTCAACATTAAAAGGGAATAAAACTGCATTTAAATGACTTCTTACAGGATCTAGGTAGTGGCAGGGTTGTCTAAAATTACTCGTGCTGAAAAGTCTTTTGAACACTGCAATGCCACAGATCTGAGAACAGCCCCAAGTCTTAAAAATAATTACAGTTGTACTAGTCACTTGTTCAAACAAAAACCAGATAATCAAATTTCACATTTCTAAACTCTAGATAACACAATGGAAAGAAAAAAGTCTCTTTCTAATTATGACAATTTTTAATGAAACAGAAATTAAAAGATGTCATTGCTTAGATCTGTGGGCCAGAATGCAGTTTATACAATCCCTTTGCAAAAATCTACAGGGATCCAGTCTTTCAGACCACTTCTGTCTTACTCACTAGAGCTCTTTGATTTCCTTACTTTTGAAGCATTTTTGTATGGAAGTTGGTGTAAGCTGTTATCTCCATGCCTGTCTGACATTTCAGGTCTCTTGGGGAGACCAGATTCTTGTATTCTTATAGTTTTTGCTTATCCTGGTAATTGTTACTGTTTTTCTGGCAAAATCTCCAGTCTTTCCCCTAATGAAGACATAAAACTCTTGCTTTGCATTAATGAAATCCCATCCAGCTGTATTCCAGTAACTGTTATTCCTTACACCAGTGTAAGACACGATGCCAGTTATTTCCATGTCCTACCTGTTTGGTTCTCATTTTGGAATCTGGTGACAGATTGTTGTAGGTGTAATGGGCCTGTGTGACTCCACAGAAAAGGACAGCAACAATACCTGGAATTCAAAGGAAAAACACAGTCAGCTGCTTCTGTTTTCTTACTTAGGCTTGCAAAAGCTGCATAAAAAAACCAAATTAGTCTGTTCACAGCTTTTTATAACAAAAGAAATTTGAGATATATGTCCTAAGGACAATCATGCTTTCATAGCATTTCCACTGTTGTGTATTTGGAAATTCAGAGGCTGTAGAAAATTTGTTTCAGTTAATACATGGTATGATCCAACCATAATCTAACTGACAGTAATTGTAAGTGTAGGACTAACATAATCGTAATATGTAGGAATTTGGACTATTTGAAAATAATTGGCTGGGACTGAATAGGAAAGGAAAAATATTTTTGTTACATTTAAATTGTTTGAGACCACTTGGTACTGAATGACTGCAACAGAGTAAAATCATTTCAGTCTGTGCCTGATTGTAGCTTATCCCAAGCAGTGTGTAACAATGTCAAGGTGAACATTAACACATTGCTTAAAAGTGATTCTCTGGCAGGTGCAAGCTGTGCTGCCCAGAACAAGCAGGTCAGTGACTGTAGACACGTGGCAGCTGTTACAGTCCCAGCTTGTGGAAGGTCTGGATGGGCAGAGAAGCAGGATTGTCAGGAATAATAATCATAAATTTGTTTTATAGGGATATTTTTCAATACTTCCTTGGCCCTGGTCCTAACTCACTAGAATCACAGAGTAACAACACTGTAGTGCAGTATTGTAATTAAAGTAGCTGATAAGATTGTGAGGTCTGGACACAGATAACGCAGGAGGAATGCACACAGGGAGAAAACAGGAAACCAAAAATTGTGTCCACCAGTAGCCATATGTAAATGCCCATGGAGGAGGAAAGCTCTATTTTTTTCTTAAACTTGGGGCACGTCTACATAGATAATTATTTACACAAAAGCTCAGGGCTTTCTCGTGCCCATTCTGATCGTGGTTCCCTGAAACCCTGCACACACGCTTCCCCCAGCACTGGGTGGGCTGAGCACAGAGCCAGCAGTGGGGTGGCTGTGTGCCTGCCATCTCTGGGGCTCATGCACACAGTTTTCCACCACCCACCCCACAGTGCTGAGGTCCTTGTGCCTTTCAGCCCTTCTCCTCACTGCCTCCCGTGCAGGAGCTGCAGCCTGCCCTAAGCAGCCTTTTAGTTCTGCTTCCTCACGGGCTGCTCTGCACATTGCTAGATAATTTTCAGCTCACAGGCTGCTCACATGTACTGACATTATACTGCTGAGTCTGAGGCAACAAAGCAAGCAGAAAGATGCCTGTCCAGGTTTAGGCACTATTCATCCTTGTGATGTGATTGTCTTTCTAGGCATTTATGGGGTTAAACAAGCATGAACTGAAACATATAAACCAGTTCCACTGGAAGCAAAGAGCATGTGTGGAATGGTGAAAAGAATCTCTGCCTGTTCCTCCAGTCCTGGACTGGATAAAGCTCCCTCCATCTCCTCCAGGATGGTCTCTCCTGACTTCATGGGGGCCAGCAAGAAGGGGCTCAGTAAGGGGGCAGAACCTGCAGCACTGCACCTTTAGCACAGCCAAGCCAATACAATCAACCTGCTACTTCAAAGCATTAATGGCAGCAGGCCAGGCTTCAGAGCCCCAGGAAAAATGGAGAGGAACATGCTGAACAAGGGTCAGCTGTCTCAAGCACTGGTGCCTCCACGGGTTCTTTAACAGGATATCCAAATCTCTAAATGTTTCAATTTTAGCAGCAAGAGGGCTCTTGAGGTAGGTGAAATATCCTTCTGCCCTGAGCCACAGCACAGATGAGGAAACAAAGTAAGAATTTAGACAATGCTGAAACTATTTCATCTGGGGGGGACTGTATGTGACGGATCTGTGAACTCTCACATACCAGTTAAATTAATGATTACCTTACCATGTCTTTCTTTATACTCTCCTTATATTGCTAACCAAGAAAATATTGGCCAAAAAAATCCAATTTTCTTGCAAGCCCCTCTCTTTTTTTCTGGGAAGAACTGAGGCCTGGCATTAATATGCCTTCGATGGAAAGAAAAAGCATGGAGTAAATACTTCTGATTTGATTTGGCACAAGGGACAGCTGTCATCAGAAAGAAAACGAGGAAACAAATATATGTTTCTCCCCACAAACCACTGTGGAAATTCTGTTTGCTTCTGGGTTCTCTATATTGTAAAATTACCTGTACTGCTTCTATGCTACAGTGACTCTTTAGCCAAGAGAAATTCCACTGATCTGTGTCTTTGTTTTTTATGTTTATTTTCTTAACTCTGTTTTGATATTTATTTTTTTCTAGCTACACTAAGACTTTTCTTCATAGTAAATGATGTGGGGTGTGGTGAGATTGTCACTGCTTAAATACATTCCAGGAAGTTTATATTTTTGTGAGGTTTAATTGCTCTCATAAATGTGTTTAATTCTTTTTTCTCAGTAACTGTATTTGATTGTGCAGAACTGATCTAGGGAGTTTAAAAATTCTCAAGGCATTAATAATATGCACTGGGAGTCTCAAACAATGACATTTCAGTTAAAAATTCAGCCAAACAGTAATGTTGCTAAGTATCACTAGCTCCAGGCTCAGTAACTGAAATGGAGATAAGAGTTTCTGATGCGGTTTCTTCTCTATTAATCATCAGGATGTCAAGTCTTGCATTTTTAAAATTGACTATTAAATTCAACTGTGATTATAAACTGGTTTTGACTGCTAAGAAACTGTTAATTATGGGTAGTGAGAAAACTGAGAGAGTGTCATGAAGAATAAAATGGCTTAAATCTGATTTTGCAATAAGAATAAATGAACTGAACCATGCAATTATGCAAGTGTAGGAACCAGATCCTGTGTTTCCAGGGAAGACTGGGGGAATGCAGTGGAATATTTCAACTGCTACAATTGAAAGCTTAATACATACCAGCCGTGACTCTCACAATGAATAGTTCATTAAATTGTTTGTAATTAATATCCATAAAAATGATTACTTAAGAGTAATGACCACTTACATGTTAACTGAAAAGGAGAGAGAAGTACCTAAAGAGGCAAACACAAAACTCTTCAGTTAGAAGGAAAAAGCAACCTGGATTTCTTTGTAGCACTATTAAAGCTGGATTTTGAAGTTAGCTGGGTAGCAAAATACTGTATGAACAGAGTGTGGCAAACAATGAGGTTGTTTTTGTGGGCTTGCTTTCCCAGAGAAGCAGGTAGGAGCAAATATGGCAATACTGGAGTTGTAAACAGAGGTTATCCATTAGATGCAGGGAGGCAGATAAAGCAAGGTGGCCCTTTTACTTGACCTCAGTTTCAGGCTGTTGGAGACAGCTCACTGACTCGTTACTTTTTAAAGTGGCAAAATTAGCAATTACTGAGACAGTACTACAATTGCAGAACAAAATGATAAGTTAAAGTAAGCAGAGAATGTTTTGAGTTGAAATAGGTGGGAAGTTGTGAAGTGCAATACAACTCCTTGTGTTTATTAACAGATCACTGAAATTTTTCTCTTAATATACAAGATGTGACACTTCACAGAAAAATGCTTATATCACTAGTAAACTTTCAGCTACAGATCAACCTCTTTTAAGAGGTTTTATTAGAAAGAAAAGCCCTACCATTTTATTTGATTTTTTTGTAACAGAGAAATTGAGATAGCTTGTTAGCTGTTAATACAGCTAGAGAACTTATTCTTACGTTAGTTTTTACAAATACATGTAGTTGAAATGGTTATTGAGTTAAAAGCTAGTAATATAAAAAATATAGCAACTATATAGGAACTTGTACATTTAATAGTATTTCGCTGATGGTGTGAACCTTAAAATTATAGTGTGGGAATTAATTTACAAGTGCTAATCTGAAAATAGCTCCTATATTGTCACTAAAAGACAAAGCATGCAAAAAGGAATGTCAGAGAAGAGCAGCATGTGCAATGTTCTTTTAATGCAAACCTGGAAGTGAGTGGCTGCAATCAAAACCTGAGAATTTGCTAAGTTGAGAGACTAAAACAGACATTTTTCTTCAGCTCTCAGGTCTTTTGGTGGTAAAAAAGGGAATTTAGAAAAAGAAAACCCCCAAACCGCTACCTTCTGGGGGAGCAAAGGAATAGATAAAAAGTACAGCTTCATTTCAAAAGATCTGTAAGCAAACTGACCAGCTTACATCCCAACTTGAAAGGTTTCCAGTGCTTCTGGGATGCCTCTCTAAAGATACACAACATACTGAAATCTCACAGTAAAGAGCAGGAACTGATGTTTCATCACAGGTGGTGAAATGCGTGGAAAAAGGAGCAATGAGGATTGGGTAAAAGAGAAATTATTTAAATCAGATAATATTTACTTTGGAGTCATTTTTATGTCAGAATCTCCACAGCATCTCTTGGGATGCAGACTGAACGTGTGAGTGGCAGGAAATGAGACTCTGTCATCTGCCTCAAATTGCTGCAGTAATAAGGCCATAGACCCAGTGGCAACAATCCCTATCCAGGCTGTTTCACTGAGGGTGTGAAGAGTGACTAATCATTTTCTTGATACTGAAGAAAAGATTTAAGGCTTCTTACACCAGACCTGCACCAATGCAGAACCAAAGCTCGTGCTTTGTTCATGAGGCTTTTATCTCTGGAGTTGTCTGAGGCTGATTTTATGTTAAAGTGACAGAAAGCAACAAAAGATGGAGCTGAGGGGATTTTTTAGGCCCTTGTCTGAGGACTGTTCATTGGTATTGCACCTGGCTGCTTCAAATGAGACCTGGGCTTCAGTGTCGTACTTCTGTAACCCCAAATGAATTGCTGAATTCAATTTACATTGGAACTCCTATGGTGACATATAACAGCTTTTATTCTGGACATGCTGAGTGCTTACCCTGTTTATCCTGAACCTCTGCACTAGCAATAAGACTCCACTATCCACATTTTATGCAACTGATCTTTGGTCTCAGCTTAATGCCTTGCTAGAATATGCACTTTTCTCCAAAAAACCATACACGTTTCTCTTTTTTTCTTACTGCCATAGAAGACTGTACCTACAGCAGCCCCTAAATCAGCCAGACCTGAGCCCTGACTCCAGGAATGGATTTGCAGCAGACCAGCTCAGTTGTCATCTGTCTCTGCACAGCAGGGCAAATGCCAGCTTCTTACCTATTGTTTCCCTAATGAGGCTTAGATTTCATCCTGTGCTCCTGGGAGTGGCAGAACTAGAGTTTACCAGAGCTGTGGTCTCTTTCCTTTTGACCTGGAAGCCAAAGTATCCCTTTTCCCTCCTTACTGGCAGGAGTCTGCCTACTCTGCATGACACAGCATGGAACATTACTAATGAATAAAAAAAAGAAAACCACACAGTTTAGAATTGAAAGCCCAGAATATCTTTTTTGTATAGAATAATGTCAGCTCAGTGAACTAAAGCCCATCAGGCACCAAACTGCCTTGGGCTCACAGTGCTCAGAACTGCAGACAGAAATGTTTTGGTAGATCCCTTCTGAGAGTGTCCACAAGAAGAACTGGTCATGGCATTTTAAAAAAGCAATGAGGTAGATGACAGATTCTAGACAAATCACAGCAAACAGATAGAAGTGAACAGCATGAGGATAAATGCACTTTGTCAGCAGTATTAAAGAAAATGAAGTTGGTGACACTCATGCTTGCTATGTCCTAAATACAAAGGTAGCACAAAATTGTCCTAGTGAGAGACCAGATCTTTGGACTCATCCTGGATACCTCATGCATAATTTGCTGCTTATTTATTTTTGGAGGAAAAGGAGGAAAAGCTTTCTTGCTAGGTAGACTCTGCTCTTCTGTGAGCCCCTGAATAAGAAGGAAGGTGTCACAAAGGCAGAAACATCACAAAATGTTCAGACAAGAATTGCTGAAGGTGAGGAAGCAGCAGTAATTTATTATCACAAGCTTTTTTGCTTTATAATGATCAGAAATCAAAGGGCTCTGAAAACCTGTAAAGGAACAAAAACGACACTCTCCAATAATTTTTTCCTTCAAGGTCTATTGTGTCTTTTTTGTCTTCATAATGCAGGTCTTTACTGTGTAAAAATCAGAGGAGCTTGGCTGCAATTTTGATGCCTTTACACTGAGTCACTGCATGACTTTGAAGTATGCATCAAATGAACACACACATACAACTCAATTCCCATACATATGCTTGAGTGTATTTCTGCAGGTAAAATAATCTGTTTTTATTTGAATAGCTGGTCACTTCAAACAGCTGTAGAGATGGTCTAACTGAGATGACCATTAAATGCCCATGTACATCATGGAACCTTTCTCAGACTGAGTGATCATTCAAAATCTAGAAAATTTTGTTAATTATAAAACAAGATAACGAGCAATTAATAAATGCAAGATGTACTTTCCTCATTTATTTCAACAAGTGTTTAATTTAAATTATTTATTATTTCCTTCATAACTTATTAGTAAATACTATGTAATGAATTTTGCAAATGAAAACAACTCTATTAACATTGGCCTTACTCTGGTATTCTGTTATTACATCTTTGCTCAGCAGTCAGGAATGATATACTCCAGGGCAAATGAGAAAATGCACAAATTAGATTCTACTGTATAAGAATCAATTTATCATGCATATGTCACAGCTTGATGATATAGCTATAAGATTAATAACCATAACATTAATTTATAATTTCCAGTTCCAAGTATAATAATAATTGTGTAGTCATCCCAGATTTTTGTTTTGTTGTGCTGGTTAGATCATATCCATTTTTCAACCAGGGTCAGGCCCATATATTGTGTGTTATATATCATGGGATATCTTGAGGCAGAGGAATGAAATATTTTCTCAAATATTGACCTCTACTACTCTACATTTAAATTTTATTTTAGAAATCTGCAAGCTAAACAAGTGAGCCCTACCACCTACTTTGCCCACTAAAATAACAGTATAGCCCATTATTTCTAAATTATGAAATACTTCAATATTACACTTCAAAAAGCTCAGAATGATTGAAGGACTGCTGTGGAAAGCATTATAAGAATAAAATTATTTTGCAATTACATTACTTAATAGCTACAGGGAAGTACTAGTCTAGTGTTAATCCTTTGAAGTTCATTTAGAAGGAATGAACAGAGAAAACACAATATCCAAGGAAAATGAAGATGAATATAGGCATAAATGTCTAATGGAACAAGGTAATTTTTGAAGCATGTTGACTCTAGGAGCGTGGCCCACTGAATGCAGTGGTGCAGCTGTGCCATTGCTGGAGTGAGGCTCTCTGAATCCTCACAGTTGCTTTTACAGGCAAGGTAAAACCAGAACCTGCATGCACTGAGACAGACAAAGGGCAAAGCAAGAAAGCTGGAAAAGACTGGAAATGATAGAGTGGATTAAGAGCTGAGTGTGCCCTGAGGCATGACTGCCTTTGTCCTGGGCTCCCCCTGCCTGCTGCAACAGGTGCTTTGTGTACCCACCTGTGTGGGGACTGCACACAACTGCAGTTGGCACAGATTTCCTTAACATGGGTATGAGAAATAAGAGCTGAACCAAATTCTGGTGAAAATTTCTTAACCAACAGAGAATTTCTGCTGCTGAACTTGGAGTTTAAAATAATGTTTTGAAAGGACGGGAGTTAGAACTATTTCAGAGGAAACAAAGAGAAGACAAAAGCAACATCAAAACTGGTTAAGCCAGACAACTAAAGGGTAATGTCAGCACAGTTCCTTTTTTGATAAGAATTAGTTGAATTTCTCAACAATTTTCTATTTTTTTTCCCTTAAATTGAGACTTTACTTTGGTTCCACTCTCTTCCTCTGTCTCTGCCTCTGCCCATTTAAAATTCCTTACCATGGCTTCTACCACCATCTGTGGTGTTCAATAATTAAGTCTTTTATTTCAGATATTTTATATGTTTCAGCAGAAAAGAGCAATGAAACACTCTCAGGGTAACTACCAGGAGAGACTCTGCTGTCCATCATCACGTTTGCTGCATGCAAAGAAGACATATGCCAATTATTTCTGTCTGGACATACTGTCTGTTCCTATGCCTGAGAAATGGAAATTACCTTTGGTGCAGCACCTGAGGCTCTGAAAGATATTAGTGTTTCCTTCATAAATATACTTTTTGTGTGCAATGTATAATCAATTGTTCAGTTGCTGAAACATAGCATCCTTGTGCTCTGTGAGGAATGCATTTTAAAACAATCCTTACTTGGAAGTCACTGGATTAGGAAATCAGTACCTCCAGTAGCAGCCAAGTGATCAACAGTCATCCTCCTTTGCTTCCATTTTTTCTGTAGTATTCATGCCACATTTTAAGAGCTTATTGAGTCTAACCCCAGGCAGCAGCTCAGACTCTCACAGCTGCTCACTCCCTCTCTCCCTCCTCCCTGGTGGGATGGGGGAGAGAATGACAAGGGTAAGAGTGAGAAACCTTCTTCCTGCAGCTTCTCTTGCTCTGGAATGGGTCAGCTGGGATCAGCTGTCTTGTCCTGTCCTGTCCTGTCCTGTGCTGTCCCCTCACAGCTTCTCGTGCACCCTCAGCCCCTTTGCTGGTGGAAAGTGAGGTGGGCTGAGGAGCAGAAACCCCCTTGGCTCTGTCTAAGTGCTTCTCAGTGACACCTGAAATACCCCTGAATTACCAATGCTGTTTCCAGCAGCACATTAGCTACTGTGAAGAAAATTAGTGCTACCCTTGCCCAAACCAGTACAGAGCTGTTAAAAGACAAAATGGACTTTATTTCCCCTGGTATCTGATTTTCTTGATGTAATGAAATAGCACCCTTTTGTTCAGTTGGTGTACCACTGTTTTTATTCATTGGCCTGAAGAATTTGGCAGTAAACAGGATGCAAAGCTGTATAATTAGTAAGGCAAAGATGCAGATATTAATACCCATTCAGAAAGAGTTTGATTGTGTTGCTGATATTAAAAAAGTAACATGCTGGCTCCAGAGAACTCAGTAAAAATGTAACTGTTGCCTTCAAAAGGCTTTGAACAATTTTGCAAACAAACCAGCATGGCATGGGCTGCATTGCCACTCCATTAAGCATTTTTCTTCTTCTGATTTTCCCTGACATTAATTAGAGCACTGGATTTCAGAGGTGACAACCTCAAGAGCATTAAAACAATCAAGGTCATAGAAACTTTGTTCTTTTGAATCACACTATACAATAGGTTGCAGTGGAGGTAAACTATATCCATTTACAAATTTTGCCTAAACATCTGTGTACACTTTAATGGAGGCCCTGGGTACATAATTGACTGTGATTGTACAATTTCTTTCCTGGCATTAATGAAAAAGCAACTGGATCACACATCTTTCTACCTGTCACTGGGACATGGCTGTGCCACAGATGCACCTGTAGGTGCACTGAACAAGATGACTTTTTTTTTTCCTAAGTACAAAGGTGGATGCAACCCACTGGCCCTGTTCTTGGTTTACTGTTGATAATTAGTCTCAATTATTGATAATTGAGAAAAACAAGAAGGGCCAGGCTATGGAATGTGTGCAGAGGAGCACACAGTCTGGTAGTCACAAGGCACTGCCTATTTCCTTCCTTGTACTTACTGTTATCTTTGGTCCCATGGTTGGCCAGAAAATAGGGGGATTAATAGAGGGACTAATAGGGATGGGGCAATGCAGGGAACAAAGACTGAGGCCTTGAGCCTGATCTGTTATGTCTTTGTCTGGAAGAACTATTCAATGTCACTACAGAATTGTTCTTAAAGATGAAGCAGTCTTCAATATAGCAACAGGCTTTTAGAAGCTTTATATATGATGTCATGCCTAAAATAAACCATGCATTTTACCCACACTAGAGGCATATTATAAAATTGCTTTTATTTAATTAAATGCAACTCTTACCTGTAAGCCCAGCGGCTTCTGCTGATAAGAAGGCACTCCAGGATAGGAGGAAAAACAGACCTGTCTCCAACATAGGAAACTCACACAGCTTTGTAAATTTTGTCAAGTGCTAAAAGATTACTAAGGAAAAATAAAAACCCAACTGTTTTGTAAGCTAACATTACCCCAAATCTGAGAAAGTATGAAAGAAAGAAAGCTCCCCCACCATACTCATCTACACATGTTGAATTTGGGAAAAACTGCACAGCTTCTAACTTATCTCAAGGAGGAGAATCAGAACAGATTTTAAAGTCAGCTATTTTAAGTACTTTTGTAGAGTTTGAATTAATACCTAGTTGGTTGATATTATTTTTCCCAGAAAAAAGGAAAAAGCAAGTAATTTTGTCCAGTTTTATAAACAATCTGGCATTTATTTACATTTGTGTGAATGTAAGAAAGATCAAAATCACTGATCTTTCGACAGTAGCATTTTGTATGAACTGTAAAACACATGAAAAATGCAGGGCAACAGACAGACCTTTCATTTCTAGCTTGGTTAAGCTGATGGGCTTGTCTGTCACACTGACACGGTGTAGTGTTTCCCTTGTATTTTTGTATAACTGCTGCTAGCCTGGAGTTCATAAATAAGTTGCTGTTCTTAATAAATTCATGTTTGAGCCTCAAAATACGTCAAAACACTTTCCTTAAAATACAATTATTTACAAATAGGTTGATAAAGGCCAAGTCCTGCCTAATCGTAAATGTAAAAAAGAAATCTGAGGATTCTGACAAATGACATTTCCTGTCAATTTATGATTTGTCTGTTGGTTTACAAACACTTCAGCCTAGAGTGAAAAGCTTCAGGCTCAAACTAAAGATGGCCACTCTCAGATACTGCATTTTCTTCCCAACATATATAGATTTGCTGCCTGAAAACAAACCATAAAGGATATTAAAGCTGTGACAACAGCATAAGAGGATCCCATGGCAAATGATCCAGCAAAGATCCCCAGAAAATT
Organism: Promerops cafer; assembly: GCA_013398275.1. Classification (NCBI taxonomy): domain Eukaryota; kingdom Metazoa; phylum Chordata; class Aves; order Passeriformes; family Nectariniidae; genus Promerops; species Promerops cafer. Next base: position 216,610 of record VZSE01014026.1, read on the forward strand.
TCCCACTGACTGGAAGAAAGCAGCAGCATCAAAAGCATTAGGATTCTCCTTAGGACTGTAAATGGATATAGAGCTGAAAAGAAAAAAAAGGGGTGGGGGAGAGGGAGAGAAAAAGGAATAACAAATTCAATCACATTGTAACAATTTTGGAATCAGTAATTGGAAATGAACAATTTTAGGCACTCAAAATGCAAAACAAGGCTTCTCTGGGCTAATAGCAGATGAGAGCAAAGCATATGGAGACTGGGGAGAACCAATTTGTTTGCAAGGTATCACACTGGAAATAGTCTACTGCCAGTCAGCAACACTTGTATACTCAAAGTGCCATAAACAATATTGTTTCCAGGCCAACAAAACATTAAAAGGTGGTAGGTGGATAGGAAAACTGCAGGGAAGATAGATAACTTTGAATTATTTATTGGCCATATGTCCTCAGAGCAGTTACATATTCACAGATATCCTTGATAAAAAGTGCAGCTTTGTGGCTGAGGTTCAAATGGGTGACACAAATCACAGCAGGTACCACACATGCAGCAGCAATTTTGTCACAAACCACCAAGCATTTTCCTTCTTGGTGTAACCCTTCATAACCAGGGCTGGAGCCGTAGCAAGAGCTCAGCAACAGGAAACCTTGTGGACAGAGTGAATGCTGTCCCACAGAAAAAAACTGCTGCAGTTGTCAGAGGTCATCTCCTGTTTCCCACCCCAGAGTGCAGCCACCACAAGTGTTTTGGAATGGAAAGGACGCCACAAAAGCAAAGGGGCTGTGCACGAAATAATTCTTTGAGCATCTCAGAGCTGTTATTTGCCACCAGTCAGTTATTACCCAGAACACCAGTAACTCCATGTATGCTAACTCCATGTATGCATGTCCTTTTTCTTGTTGAAATGTTATGTTGAACAGATACAAAGCAGCTCTAAGCCTCACAAACTAATTAAGCAGCATTTTAGATCTTTGTGTTCTGTTGCTTTGAGTACTTCTTTGAGTACTTTTATGATCCTCGTCAAGGAAAACGTGCTGAGCTTGGCATTGGATTCCAGAACGTGCCTTGGACTGCTGGAAAACAACTGGTATTTTAAGAACTAAAATTTTAGAATTTTTAAAAAGTTGTGATTATTTTAAGTTTTTGGATATTAACAATGCAATCCTTGCAGTCCGATATTTTTCATTTGGAAATAAGGCTTAGAGTTGAAGTTCTGTATAAAGGATTTTCTAAACAGTTGCATTGAAATAACATGAAGATGTGAAAACAGTTCTCATGCTTTCAGTCTGCAAAAATGGCAGAAGTATTCCCAAGGCATATGGTGGAGCACCACAAACATGAGGGGTACATGAATGCTCAGGGACTACACAGAAGTAACTAAGCACTAAAATCTGTTATCTCCAGTTATGCTGATTAGCACCACCACAAAATCAGTGAGATGGTTTCTAGTGGAAGGTGCTCTTGATACAAGGACACAAAACACTGGCAGCAGAGGGACTGGTAATCAGCAACATGTTGCTATCTAAATTTTCCATCCTTTTTCAAATGTGGCTTTCTTAGACCAGGTGATCAGTTATAGTTTTTTGTTTCTCTTGCCTAAAAACTTGTAGGTGTGTCTTGACAGCAAAGCAGCCACTTGGTTCCTTGATGTTTGTCCCAGCCAAGTACACAGAGACTGCAGCTGCTGGTCTGTTTTGCTTAGTGAATTATAAATCAGGAAATGATCTTTTGTGCCACTGGTCCTGTGGCCTGCACTGAGTGGTGAATTCAGAGAGGTCCTAAAATCAATGAAAATGGTTCTATTAGAATGATGGGCTCTGACCATGACAGGGATGCTCAGTAACAAAAAAGGTCTTGACATGGAGTGAAAATTTATTAGTCAAATGTAAGCCATAGTCAGTAAATCACTTTTTATTAAGTATGTTAATCTTAGGGCAAGAAAAGTTGGCTTTATTAAGACTGATTGGGGTTACAGTTTGCCCTCCAATCTACCAACAGATTTCAGGGATGAAGAAAACTAGAAGAAAGCATCATATTTTTAATGTAGTTATTTCAGGAACAAATATGAAGTGACTCATTCTCACTGAAAAATTTTCTACTCAGTGTGCCCCCCATGATTTTTTAAAAGCACCATAACATGACATATGCTCATTATACTACTGTGGTTTCCTGTCTAAATCTTTCCAGAACTCGTTTCCCTACAGCTCAAAGAATACCTACTTCTGTTTTGCATTTTGCATTATTCTCTACTAGAGCTATTTATTTTTCTAGATATGTTTCTTTTTAGTGCTAACTTTTAATCCTTTCAAGCATCTAAAATATGTAGTAATTTACCTGACAGTTTTTCTATATAAGGTGCAATTTAACAGAACAGGATTTTATCCTGTTTATTCCACTACTTCCTGCCAAACCAATTATTTGACCTAAAAACAAAATTGCAAAGTTTAACACTGAAGAGAACCATAATTAAAATTATAGTGCCTCTACGCTTCTTCCTTTTCCTTGGAGAGCAATTCAAGAGGCCTGCTGGCATGACTTGCCCTCTCTGCTTTGTGCTCTCTGTGCCTTCTGTACAAAGAGGTTGATTGCAGTTCATTAATAAGCAGTGCAGGAGAGTTTGATACTAATTTTCAAACTGTTTTTAGGTTTTAGAGGCTTTCTAAATGCTGAACGAGTTTAAGGAAAAAAAAAAGGGTTTATTCCTGTAAATTTGTATCAGAGGTGCATTAAGAGAGTCCTCAAAGTAAATGCAGTAGAAAACTGTTTTCAGAGACTGATAAATGAACAGATTTAATGGCAAAGGCCTGCTTTATCTGCCACCCATAATGAGAACGAGTGCAGGGATAGGAATGAGAGATTTTTGTTGGCTCCTCACTGAATGCTCAATGTATGTGTCTCACAGACACCTGTCCCAGTCCCTACCACCTGTCTGTGTGTGGGCTTGCTAACCTCTGCCTCTCCTTCTGGCTGGAGCCAGGAATACTTCACTTCCTGGCTGGGTTTATAAGGATTAGACAGCACTTTCTATATTAGAAAGCTATTTAACAGATCTCTTTTTATTTCCAGTTCTTCAGTGCTTCCTTGAGCCAACAACATTGGACAGGCTCAAGAACTTTCACAGCTTTCAGAAGAGGAAATCTTGGCAATATTTATTTTTGCACTATATTGCAAGTTAGGGTGGTAGTTTTTCTCAAAGCAGATAGAAGGATTAACAGTTTGTGTCAGTTGTACCACGCTCAGCACTCAGCTGCTGAGATCAATTTAGGATGAAAGCTCAGCATGACCAACACTCTCATTCTACACACTTTATAGGGATCTGATACTAAAGGTCTGCATGACAGAAGGGCTTTTGCAATAGAAAACATCCAGTCTCATTTCCAGTTACAACTTAATTGATTACTTTTTACATCTCCAGGTATTCTTAGGCAAAATCTCATTTATTCATAAGATCTTTTTCTTCTTGTTAGTTTTCTCAGCCTGTGAGTACAGCACAATGTATTTACCTTGGAAAAAAGAAATAAAATAGAGAGCACTTAGCATTGCAGCAGATTTCCTAGTAATTCATGCAAGTTTTTTGAGGAAAAATCTGTTGTTGAGGTTACATCTTGTATCCTACTTTTGTTCCTGTCCACACCTGATGTGCAGAGGGCTAATGTGGCAGCATCAAAGAAAGAGATGCTAATCAGTTCTAACTAGCAAAACAGCATATTCTTTTTTTTTTACATAAGTCAAAGTGAAGCAACACCTGTATCGAATGAATTTTAGAAAAACACATTATGCTGAAGAAAATACAGTCAAGCATCAGAAGGAAAATGTGTGCAAACCACAGAAAATTTCTAATGGAAAGAGTAGAATCAGCTATTAGAAATAACCAGTAAATAGACTGGTTTATTCCTGTCTTTCTCCTGTCTCTTTGACCAGCATGAAAATAAACAGCTTTGGAGAGGAACATTTCTTTCCACTTGCTAAGCCAAAGGGCTTCCTTTAGCCAAGTGCCCTTCTTCCTCCTTGCCACTTCATCACATGCCATGTAACACTGCACAGGAGAGAATCAGGAACAATGTGAAGAAAAGAAAAAAATACCTGAAAATACAGGAAGGTCAGATGTTCCCTAAAATACCTTCATTGAATAAAGTGGGATCAAAAACAGGTGATAAGTAATTATAGAACTACATGGTGATTTCATCAGCAGCTAATTAAAGAAAAATAAAACAGGCTAGGAAAAAAGTATTCTAGAGTTCAAGGTTGTTTTTAAGAGGGAAAGAAAGTTATTTTTCCTGAGATTATAATTGTCCAGAAAAAGGTGGGTCACTACAGCATGTTACAAAACTTGGATTCTTCAGAGAAGTGGATTGAATCAGTTTCTGTTCCCACACAACTTTTTGGCTATATAGTTTTCCTAAAAGTGTTGGAAGAAAGCCAAAACATTTAGCTTTCTATTTATATAGAGCTTTATATAGCAGCTTAAAAAAAAAAAAAAAAAAAGGAAAAAAAAAAAAAAAAAAAGGAAAAAAAAAAAAAAAAAAAGGAAAAAAAAAAAAAAAAAAAGAAAAGGAAAAAGAAAAAGAAAAAAAAGAAAAAAAGGGTACTGGTAGTTGAATTACTGCCTAAGTGGCCAGCATTTGAACCTTCATTATGGATACCCAAAATTTTATTCTCCTTGCCAATCCAGCAGATCATGGTTTTTATTCCACTTATAGCCTGGTTTCATCACTGCTAGTATTAGAACTAGTATTATTGTTTTTAATTCTAGGAAAAGGTCTAGCAGTTGTGTATAGAAACTGTTTTCTACCTGGGCATACACTCTGTTTCTTTTTCTCTGTGTTATGGCTTATTTTCTTCCTGTTTTCTGACCTTACTTTGTTCCTTTGTAGGCTTTTCCAGAATTTCTAAAATACTAGAGGACATTTTATTTTGATTACTTTAAACCAAGCTAACACTTACTGTTGTTGTATATGAGTTTTTATTGCTTTTACAGTGGTAACTATTTTCAGTTTTCTTCTGTGTCCAAGCCTGCCTGTGTTCTGCTGTGTGAGCTGACACACACAGCAGCAGCTTGTCAGAGGAAACAACAACTAGTTTGTGTTGTTCCAGGTAGACTTTCCCTAATGCAGATCTTGTCATCTAGCCCCAAACATCAGGGACTGCAGAAAATCTGTCATTCTCCCTCCTCCTTCTCTGTCTCCCAACTCATTATCCTTAGGAAGTCTGCTCTGCCTCCTCAGGGAACCTTGGAAACCATCTATCCTGGTGATCCCATTCTTGCCCTAAAATTCCATCACTTGTGCCACAAAAGGACCTGGTGTCTCACCCACCTGGATGGGGCTGAACTCAGCTTCCCTGGTGCAGAGGAAGAACTTTCCCAGTCCCTGCTGCCAGAGGTGCTGGACACCCTGCATCCTTCTGACCCTGCTCAGAACGTGCTCACTACAGGGCTGCAGTCACTTTGATTCGTAGAAAGGAGATGTGAGATGATAGTTTTGACAATGATTAAGGACCTAATGGGCCTGCAGGCAGAGCAATTTCAAGTTTAGCATCATCTCTGATCTGGTGTGGAGCTTCCCTGCCCCAGTGCATCTGAGAAATGGTGTGCACTGTCATCTGTACAAGTATCTTAGCTTCTCATTACCTTTTTCTAACCTGTTTTTATCTTTGACAGAAAGAAATCCTAATGAACAGCAACATGGGCTTAAAATTATGTAAAAGAAAGCTAAGGCTTTAGCTGTAAAATTGGTTCACATATCTCTGAGGCTTGGCATAGGAATATTTCATTCTCAAATGACTGCTATTGCTTCTAAACGCCTAATTTTCATAAATCTATTTGGAAATATTACAGTCACAGTGACAACTCTTTCCTGTCCCATATCTTTGAGAGGAATGAAGCACATCAGCAGAAAACAGATGGCTGATAGTGGGTTGTCTGTGACAGCATGTGCTGCGCTCTGCGTTATCCCTCTGACTGTCCTTATTTATGAGCTGATCATATCAAAAGGCACATAATTTACACATTTCTGTGCCTGCAAATATGATCCTTTCTCATTTGGATATCAGAACTGTAATCCAACTCACTGTTTAATTTCTATTCTTTTTAAGCCTTGCCTGAAGAGGAAAGGCCTGTGTCTATCTAGAGCAGCTTGAAGTCTGTCCTCCCAGTTAGGGAGCTTTTAGTGGCTTCAGCAACTGGGAAGATGCACATAGTGCTAAGAAAGTAGAAACAAAGATTCAACCACCAAGGAAGAGATAAATATATTTATTGTGCTAATACACAGAGCTGGACTTCTCCACTGCCTGGCACCTCCCTGTTATCACTTTTGCTTATGCAAAATAGAACTTACAAGGTAGAACAGTACTGTAAAAAATATCCATTTTTTCTGCAAGAAAACATGACTGTAAAAGTTACAACCCATTAACCCTCTGCGTTAACAAGAAACAATGAACAAGTTAAAAATTCTTCAGTCAATATCTGGAAGGAAAAATGAAATAGTTTTCTATGTTATTTGAACCAAAACTGCTGCATGATTCTAATTGTGCCATAAGGGGAGTTAGATGTGCTGTTTGTGTTAAGACTCTTGCTAATGCTGGTTCATGAGCCTGAGCAATCTTTTTTGCCTCCCTACCCCTGACACGAGAGTTGGGAGCTATTGTCCACTCCCAGCTCTTGCACTACTAGCTTTACAGTCTTCTTATTCATTATTCATCTTCGTGTTATCTTTCAATTTTTTACTTGTGAGCCACTCATCTCCAAAGTTACTTAAAGAGCTGAAAAATATTTATCAGAAACATTTACACAGCCTTCCATTTATGTGACAGTTCTTCCCATTAGTGCAGGGTGATGAGACCCTGGAATAAGGATTTTCTGTGAAAATGATATATCCCTCTTGAAAGCCAAAAACTGAATTAATGTGCAACTGCAAGTGTTCTGTGAACATAAGCAAGAGTTTAATGTGCTCCTGGAGGCCTAATTCGATCCACGCCTCAGGTTTATTTGCACAAAAGTGGCAGAATGTGATACTACAGGACTTCATTTACTCTACAAACAGAGTGCAAAGAATAAAACAGCAGAGCACATTCACAAGACACTGACTCAGGTGTCCATAAGGGGTAGGGAAGGTGATTACTGGAAGAATGGGTAGTCTTAATTAAGCCCCCCGTTTTCTACTAAAATTTTTGGGATGACTCAAGGATGAGATAACAAAGTCTTTCAATTACCCCTGTCTTTCACAGTGACTTCACTCCTGCAAACAAATGTTACATTTATCTATGTCAATTGAACCCCACCTGCCTGTTGATAAAATGATGTGGGCGATGGTTGCCTGCACGGAGCAGAGCGTTAGAACGCTGCAGCAGATTACCAGGAAATCACTGTGATTTACTGCCATCCTGCTCTAGAGGAGAAACTGCCTCAGATTACCCTTACAGTGATGAGTATCTGAAGTTAACTCCACTGATTCAGTGCAGCTGGTATAGATGTGCACTGGTGTTACAAAAAAAGCAGGATATGACCCAAACACTTTAAGGAAGATTTTAAGCAGCTTGGTTGGCCATGAAAAATCCTTTTCTCTTATAGGCAACTAGCACAGATTAAATGGAAACAGTTTCCACCAAATCTTTATTAAATAGTAATTTTCTTATGATCACACAGCCCCTGATTTTGTTCAGGAGCAGTTTAAGATTGAAACAACAGAAAATGATGCATAGTTTATGCCAGACAGTATTCCCTTCATTTGGGCTTTGACTCATCCTCATAACACTGCAGGAGAACCCACTAGACCCGTGAGCACTGTGAAATACCCAGGGATGAATAGCAGCATTTCCTTTGCAATAACAGCAGCTTCTTATCCTTCACAAATGCATAGTCCTACTCACCTCACCCTCCTCCAGGCTTTAAAGCAACTTGTCCCTGAGATTTAGCTGGGTAAACAGTTCTGCAATACACAGTAATCTTCTCTGAAATCCCCTTGAATGAATGTGAACAAAGGAGTGAGGGGTAATACCACATTGCTTAGCTGATCAATGGAAGAACATATACAGAAGGTTCTTTTTTAATATTCAAAGGGCTTTCTTCTTCTGTGACCTCTGCTTCTGAAAATCTGATGTGCTCAAGGGTGGTGCACCCCGTGTCTTTTCACAGACAGCATTCCAAAGGGTGTGGAGCCTGTCTGTGCACAGCTCAGCACTCCAGAGACAGTGAGAGGAAGCTGTGCCCAGTCCTCCTCACCTCGCAGAAAGCACGCTGCCCTCCCCTGCTTCTCCCCTCTTGTCAGTGGGACACGAAAGGACCCCATTCTCACCACTGCTCTGCCAAGCCTCAGCTGCCCCACGTCACTGCTTGAAGGGTAACAGTGGGTGTAAAGCTTACCTAGAAATGTTGAAGAGGAAGGACAGAACTGGGAGCATGCTGCTGGGAATATGCTACAAAGAATTGAAACGTTAAGTGAGAAAGCAGGAGAAAGAAAACTGTCTTTGTGATTTCTACCAGATGTCAGTTTTATATTCTGCCAGTCATATATTCTACCAGATCTCATTATAAAAATATAATGTACTACTTATATGCTTTCATGGATTTTTCTCAGGCACGAGGTATAATTTTATTTTTTCTTCTGTTTTTCCTGTTATCTCCCTGAAATAAATTGTCTGTGACCCATAAGTAATCTAATGAAGTCAGACTATATAATAATCTTTGTTTACAACAAACGTACATCTTAGTAAGTATGAATACTCTGTCTTTTAAGATATTTTTATTCCACTGTTTGTGTTTAAATTATTGTATCCTAGACACAGCTAAGTGTGCTGCTAGAGGATGCAGGTAGTCCCTGGAGCAGGTGAATAATCCACTGCCAAAACTATGGGGTTGTGCCAAATTTCTGGCCTACCAACAGCCTTGGGCTTTTTCACTTGCAGAATGTTTTCTGTCAGAGATTAAGAAAGGAGCCCCTGGTCTACTGCCTTCACTGAACTTCAGCATCTTTAGGAACTTCTGAACAGAGCAGTACACTGGGAGGCCTGATGCTGAATGTAATTGATAATGATAAAGTACACTGAATCCCACAAAAATTAAAGTGGAAGGAGAATGAAAGTATGTCTAAAGTTTTTTCTATTTCAGTGCTCTCCCGCACTCTGCCTAAGACTCTCTAATGTGTAATAAATAGGAAGAAATGTGATCCTTGGTATGTGGTATATCATCCTTGTATAGTCAGTGCATGCAAAACAGATTCTTTCATAGTCAGAAGGGGGTTAAATAAGAAAAATATACAGTTCATGTAGCTTTTTAATATCTGGAGTACAATTTGTCTATCTCCTACCCAGATTCTTAGAGAGATTTAAAAAATAAAAAATTAATGCTCCAAGATCTATTGTCAATAGATGCAAACAAAGTGGTCCACAAGATTTCTAATGTGCCCAGACCATGCATTAGATGACCCCACCTCAGTCCTGACTTGGAACAACCTAACCTTGAGGTTGTGCCAAATATCCCTCTTTAGCCACATTTTACTCAGGAGAGCAGTTCCCTTCTCTCAGGCAACTCAGTACAGTGCAAGGGGTGTGAAGGGCAGGACAGCCCGGAACAGTTTTGTGTTAGCACTGCAAGCTGCCTGTGGCGTTTTCCTTTGCATTCCTCATTAGCACTGCTCAAGGAGGGCTCACATCATCTTTTCCCCCAGTGAAGACCCACCCTGTGCTCTCACTTGTCTGTTTCTGCACTGCACAGCTCATTGCAGTGGGATTTTCAGAGCTCCATAGCCCTATCGATTTTTCCATGTGCCCACCAAACAGCTGATAATTTTTGCCTCTTGCTAATCTGGATTTGAGATGAGCCAGTAATCTAAAGAAGAAAATCTTTTTAATCTCCTGAGCTGTTCAATCCCACCTACATTTCATTATCGAAAATATTGTCTATATTTTTCTTTTAAAAAATGGAACAGCTAGGAAAAAATGACTCGGGCATTGTCTGAATGAAATGCTATCCTGCTTGATAACAAAGCTTCTCTCACAGATATTAGTTCCACTTCTATTGCTTTGTAATAAATGGTTGCAGCTGTTGCCATGGCAATTTTAATTTTTAAAAATGTATCCAACTGAAGACAAGAAATGCAGCTGTTGTTATGAGAAAGTCTAAAATAAATCCAGATGTGAGTTGTATGATCTAGTGTTGGCAGTAATAACGTCAGAAACAAAACATGTTACATGTTTTGTTTTCTTGATATACTGGAGCTGAGGATGGGGATTTAGGGATATTCTGAATTGTAAGTCTCTGTTCCTGATCCAAATATAGCAAATAAACAGAATGAAATTTCACCTTAGGGAAAGACACTTGCTAGAAAAGCTGGTCAGCCTTGCATAGAGAATGGCAGTAATATTCCTGTAGGAGAAAGGTGGGCCTCAAGCTCTCCTCTACCTTTCTGCTAATATGCTAACATTTTATTTTTTACAGCTTATAAAAAGAAAAATCCCAGCCATGGTAGAAATATTAGAATTGTAATATTACCTATTGTTTACTACCTTATCACTCTATAGCCTGAAGTTCTTTAACCTGTTATACCTTTAATGTTAGAACATTAAAACAAAATCACTGGACAGTGCTCTACAGAGAAAGCATGATCCAACACATCCCAGTACACTTAGTAATAGTCAGCCACTGGAAAAATCCACTGTGCTGGGAAGGTAAACAGTCCATGTAAGTCTCTTTTGGGAAAAAATATTGAAAGATAGAATTTCTGAGAAGGTGATAGAAGAATAGGTGCAGACTTACTTGAAAGTGAACTTTACCTCTGGTAGCTGCTGACTGAAGAGCAATACCTCAAAGCACGAGCAGAGGTGTTGAGAGGCAGCCTGTGCAGGGTGGCAGGGAATGGGGCTCGGGCAGGGGCGCAGATGGGCTGAGAGGTGGCTTTGCATCCGTCTCACACCTTTTCTCCTTGCCTTGGCACTGCAAAGGCTGCTCTGCCTGAAGCCCTTCGAAACTGTAGCTGGCTCTCCACAGCCTCGGGGGCTCATTTCAGCAGCTTGGGGCTGCTGAGAGCAGGGACGGGGCTGCTGAACCTTGTGGAAATTGGTTTGCTCAAGCGTTAAGTCAGTGCTGATTGCAGCACCTGCCAATACCTCTTAGCAATCTGGAGGATTACTGAACTTCACTCAGGGTAAAATTAAACAAAGAGAGGGAATCACCACTTAGGCAGGGAAGTTGATGTGGATAGAATCTCAGTTCCAAATTCTAAGGCAATTAAAACAGTAAAACATCCTTTTTATCCTTAAGATTACAGCGAGAAAACAAGAAAGCACACACAAATACACACTCAAACTCTCATTCTGTTTCTCTGACTTCCATCTTTGGGGATATTTTACTCAAAATAATTTGAAGTCTGTATTTCTTTATCCTTTGTACTGGAGTTTTGAATGACAAGTCACCTTTAAGCCTTGCTACTTAAACATATACTACTTGAAGGAAATCTAAAAGTTAATGGGAATCTTGAAAATAATCTGGATAATAAAATCCTACCCATCCCAATTTCCTAAATATAAATCACTTGATCAAAGCGACCTAATACCAAATATACTGGATGAGAGGTTTGCTTTGATAAGAATGAATTATTTCTAAGTACACATACTAAGGCTTTTGGACACATAGCTGCCAGCTCATTGTGAATTATTCCTAAGTGCTAAGATTGAAAGAGTTAAGGAACATGTTCCTTTGTTAAAATTAAGGTATATGCTATTGGCCTATCCAGTGCACTGTGAAAAACCTCACAGAAATGATGGGCAGCCAAAGAGATAATTTTTCTTTCTGGCTTTATAAAGACTCCATTGATTTATGGATAAATATGTAGTATAACACATTAATTTGCACCACTTAGTTTAAAAATAAATACTTTCCCTAGTCAGGAAGTTCTATGAGGCTTAAACGCAGCTATTAATAAGAGGAAAATTATTTTGCCTAGCTCCATTACCCTCATAATTACTAGAAGGTAGGAGTCTTGTCTCGGAAACTTTTGCATTCACTTCACTCTAACAATGCACAATGAAAACACTCTCCAAGCTATGGACTAAGTCCTGCTAATGCTAGAAATAGAATGTAAAACTGTGAACATCCTATAATGAGAGTTTAGAAATACCTTTTACCTTACTCTCTAGGAATAAAAAATACTGTAATAAAAAAGATGTACACTGTTAAATGCTTCAGGAGGCTGAAGTTTTCTTCAGGAATATTTTCATCTAGCTGTAACCTTCTCCCAGTGTGTCTGAAGCAGGAACAGCAGCCTGCCAGGCACTACTTATTCTCATTTCTCTCACTATCCCTTCTGGCTGTGCTTGCTACAGATCGGTAGAACAATGTGGAAAGAAAAACTGTTTGATTTCTTTTAAGTGAAAATAAACATTCAGTGAATGGGGCAACAAAATTAAAATGCTTTAAAGTCTAAAAACTATATCACTTTTGTGAGATTTTGTAATGGAGAAATTGCTAAGGGAAATATGTGAATATCATTTTATTCAATGTATTGTTGGGACACCACTTTGTTCAAAGTTTCAATCATATTTAAATCTTCCTTTTCAGAATCCAAATTCTAATGTCACTATATCTCCCCAGAAATGTGCTGAAATTTCATTAGGAATCCAAATAACATACACATATGCACATTACATTCAGAATATGTAGATCATTATAATTAGCAATTAGTTAGGGAACATCAAAGTTCCAAAAGCATTAAGAGCAAACTGATAAAAAGACTGGATGTCTTTCCTTGGTACAGTGGTCTTCACAGGGAATGTTCATAAGTCCCACTGCCCCGAACACAGTAGAAATGAACCAGCTCTGTCACACTGAGCTCTCTCAGGGCCACTTGCACAACTGCTGCCCTGAGTGCTTTCTGTCTCTGCCATGGCTTGCCAAAATGTCACCATTGAGACCACATTGCAGTGTTGCATTTCCAATTTCCATGAAGATTTTTTTCTCTCTCTCACATTGTTTTTTTTCCCCTCTCTAAATTGGCATTCTGCAGAGCCATTATAGAGAGAATACCTCTGTGCTTATCTTGGACAGAAACCTTACAACCACATAATTACAAAGCTTTCTCACTGTACCACTTTGAAATTCAGACTTGTCATTTCCAAGGGGAGGAAAGAGGAAATTATCCATCTGTTTCCTACATATCTTTCACCCTTGTGAAAATGTGACAAAATTATGCAAATTTTTAAAGGCTTCCGAAATGCTTAGTTGACAAATCTCAGTGGAGATCTGATAAACTTCATCAACTAAAAATCTTCCAAGACCTCATTTTTTTTAGGCACTTACCATCAAAAACTTGAATATGTGGGTTTTTTTTCCCTGCAACTGCTGGTCCCAGACTCAGCCAGCTGCTGTCCCCAGTGCTGTGACCATCACATCACCCCTCTTGTCCCCATTACCTCCTCTGTTTGTCACAACGCAATAAGAAGGATGGTGAAGAGGTGCTTGCTCCAGAAATGAAGTCAGAGTCTCTCTCGACTTTAGGGTATGAAGGAGGTTGGAGTTTACAGTCCCAGATTATCTCTAGAAATAATTTCTTTTTATCTCAGGGGGGAGACTAGGGACTGGTGAGTGGCACACAAGTGGTGGAGCTGGTCATGCAGCTCAGGGGAATGGGTAGAGAGAGAGGAGATGGTGACCATTGTCTTCTGAAATGACAAAGGAGAGAAAGATTGAGACCAATACAAAAGCAAGAGGGAACAAGGAGAGAGCAAGCAAGTGGAGCTCTGTAACCATTGGAATAAATTCTACGAGTAGAAATTTGCTGAGTCTCATCATTTAAGTAGCTGTGAAGTGCAGTAACTAGGGGTTTCCAGTCACTCCTGCTGTGCCTGGCACTGAAGGAAGGCAGCTGATGCTACTGTTATCAATTATTCTCTTTGCTTGAGTGACAAAAGTATATCCTGAAACCATTAAAGTTCCTACTCCAAAAGGTGAAACATGCACACTAAAATTATGTCTTTGGTATGGAGAATGGGGGGTTTCTGTGTATGAAAAAATAAACTTAAAAATTACATTTACAAAATGCTTACAAAAAGTACCTCTCAATTCCTCCTTTGTAAGATATGAACATTTTTGGGCATTATGTAACTTTTGAGTATTTGATAACATTTGCATTATTTTGATGTGCTTTATGGACAATTCCCCATGCACACAGAAATATATACATATATATATATATTTGCACATATGCACATGCAAAAGAATTTCATGGAGAGTTGTGTCAGTTCTAACAGCCTCAGTAGCTTCAGGATTTGAGCCTTAAAAGATCAAGGCTTGCAGGTGGAAGCAGTTTTCCTGATATTGTTGGGAAAAAAAAATGCTTAGAGCAGGTCAGAATGATGAAATTCAAATTGAACTGCAGCACAGAGGTTCTGGAGTGGTTCACAGAGGGATCACGAGAGACATCAGTCTTTTCCTAGTGTTCCTGGGTAGCCACTGGAAATAGTCCATTCTCCCACAGTAGGAATGGGTTCTTTGTTCATGTAATCATAACCTGATCTCCAAGGAATAACAGAATTTTTATGGAGTATCCTGTTGTGACAAACTCTCTGTCTCCCTGAGATAGCTGTGCTCTCCAGTACTGTATTTCTGGGAAGGATTTGGGCAGTGAAGAGGAACTGGTGGCTACCCCACAAATGAAATGGCAGAAAGGACTCCCTCACCTTTCTGACACACACTCCTCCTCTATCTTCTCTGCCAGGAGACATGATATGTATGTTAAATTATTGCAAGAGCCAGACAGACTCTTACATACAGTGTTTAATCCAGAGGGGATGAAATGAGCTTTCTTTTGGAACACTTCAAGGGAAATAATGTCAATACTATCATTTTAAACTAAAAGAGAGATGTCTCTAAGTAGAATTAGACTCCGTATGTAATTATCTTGCTCTCAGGAAAAATCCGTCTTATTCAGTAGAGAAAGGTTATTTGGACAAGAAAAAACATCTGGAAGAGCTCAAAAACCAGGCTGACTCGTACCACGGTGTACTTCAGTTCTGAAGAGTTCCCAGTAGAAATCTTTGAAATGAAGAAGCTTTGATGCCAGTTCGGTCACTTGTAGGGGAAGTGTAGCTAAATAATAACTGCCACTTAGGTGTGATTTGCAAGGACTGCAAGCAGCGTTCTTAATTCTGAACTTAAAACTTACCCATCTGTTTGTGTAAAGTGGAGGGAGATACCTGCAGCTACTCTGATTTGATTGGATCTGACAAGTACAGACATTCCCAGCTGATTTGAGCTAAGTTATATCTTCATACATCCCTCAGGGCAATCTCCATAACATTGCTCAGTGAAATCTACTCTAGCTAAGCAGTCTGCAACTGAAGGCTGCCTGTTCAAATAAATTGCATAGACAAACCAGTGCCAATTAGAGAACTGTGGTGGGCTGCCCCTGGCGGGATGACAGGTGCCCATCCGGCCCCTCCATCGCTCCCTCCTCTGCAGGGTGGGGTGCGGGGCAGAAAATAAGATGGAAAAAAGCTCAGGAGTGAAGATAAAGGCACATTAATAAAGCAAAAGGTGTGTGTGAAAGCAAAGGAAGACAAAAGTTTTATTCTCTGCTTCCCATTGGTGTTTTATTCTCCCCTCCCATTGGCCCAGCCACGTATGTGGAGCAGTTGCTCCGGAAGATAAATGCAGTAACATTTATCTGCCCCTTCCTCCTCTGTCTCAGCTTTTATTGCTGAGCACATCGTATGGTACAGAATATCCCTTTGAACAGTTTGGGTCAGTTGTCCTGCCTGTGTCCTCTCCCAAGTCTTTGTCCACCTCCTACCACTGGGATGCTGGAGAGCAGCTCTGCTGCTGGGCCAGCACTGCTCAGCTGCAGCCAAAACGCTGCCGAGTTACCAGAGCCCTTCCAGCTCCCAGAGCAAAGCACAGCTCTCTGAGGGCTGCTGGGGAAATGAACTCCTGCTCAGACAGACCCAGCACCACAGAGAGTAAGACCTTTAGCATATATTAACTAGATCCTAAGTAAAATTTTAATATGGCACTAATATTTATTGGAAAAAAGGGTATGAAATAATGAAGTGTGGAAGAAATTGAGGAGTGAGAATTACCTCCTGAAAACATTCTGTTCCAAGTGCCCATTTTCATGCTGAAATTTTGGCTTTACGAAGCATTACAGAAATTCGGCAATATTTTTTCCTCTGATATAAGCATAACACTGGTCTATACAGTAAAGCTCATGGAGGAAAAAAGAAAGGAAGTTTTATTAAGCAAAGATACAAACATTTTATGTGGGATTTCCTCTATTCTGGGAAAGAAGCTCTTTTAAAGTTCCTGCTAATAGCAAGTTTGGTTAGTTTCCCAGTGCTCACATCTCCTGTTCCAGATGGTCAGTGACGTGAAACTCTAATTATCATCATCAAAATAAGCTGGGACTAAACCCTTCCTCAAAGGTAAAAAGAGCAGATGGACAACCAAAATTTCATTGTTATAGAAATAAGAGAGAAAAAGGACTCCTCATCTGCCTTTCAAAATCACTCACTAACGTGTTGCACAATCAACTCCTTGCTCTATTAATATATAAATTACCCTGTTATTTGACTGTTTGGATGGTTGCTTGTTATATAAACCTTTCCAACAATATTTGGAATGGTAGCCAAATTCATCTTGTCTGAGGGGAACCAGTAAGTGCCCATCCAGCGTTTTGTTTGCATTCAGGTTTTCAGGGGATTCTGTTTTATTCTGCTCCACAATGTTACAGATATCCCTCCTCAGGAATCTTTGCAGGAATAAATTCACAGATAGCATTTATGTGGAATGAGGCAAGGCCTGTATCCAGAGAGCCAGTTAGTCATTCGTCCAGAACTGTAGACATTGAAATCCCTAAATATTTGTCCAGGAGTCAAACTCATGCAGGTCAGCTCCGTGGCGCAGCTCTCCCTATGCCTGTCGGGTTCCAGGGCTGGTCTTACTTTGAGCTGTGATTTCTAGGTCAGGTTTTGCAAAGGCAGCCCCTCATCTAAACCTGCCACTGCTCAAACCGAGCTCATGCAGGCCTCAGTCCCTCCAGGGCTGCCCAGCCAGTCAGTGTAAAGACAGCTACAAAGAAAGGGTCTGGGAGCAATCCCCTGTATTTCTGGCAGAATCTCATTCCTTTCCTCAATTCAGATTCACTGCTTGATTGCAGCATATCACTCTTTAGAATTGGCTGTCCTAATTCCTATTCTGTTGTCAGTTTTCTACAGTTCAGGAGTAGATTCAATAGAGTTAAGGATTCAACATAGACATTCATAACAAAACAATATAAAAATTGCAAAATTGCATCAGAGAAAGATAATCAGGTTTTCCTCTGCATCCCGATGAGTAAACAAGCTTTTCTTCCCTCAAAAGAGTCCTAGCTACAGGTTTATGTATCACTGTCATGATCTGTAGTTACACAATGTCCCTTATCTTTTTTTCTTGCTTCTTTTTCCCAGACATGCCTCCACAATGTCCATTTGTTGCTTTCACCAGCTCATTTTCTTACATCTTCATTTCACCACCTCTTCCCACCTTAGAAATCTATTTTCTTTAAACAGGAAAATGTTGCATGTGTTGATACTTTTTACCTGTCACCTCTCTGATGGCACAGGTGCTTTTATTTCCCTCTTTCTTTCCTGGAAAGGCTCTGTGCATGCTTTGTACATTAGTTGGCAAGGAGTGAGGCTTTTATCCTTTTGAAAAAGAGTTACCTAGGCTGAAGAGTTCTATGTGTAGGTATACTAAAGCTATTAGCTGTGTGTACATAAGGGCCCACTTATGGATAGAAGTGGTTTTTTACACTATTTCTATGTACTGATATGCCTAGAATGTGTGAATAACATCTTGTCTGCACTCAGATACATGTTGAAAATAAATAGAACTTAAATGAGTTTCATTTTCACTCCAGTGGCTGAGATAGTATTGTAAAAGACACTAAGAAATTCCATGAATACAGGGTTTAAAAAGTGGCTAAAAATATAAGGGCTGTAGAAAAACCAGGATCCTTTTTTTTTTCTTATGTGATGACTCAATACTTTTTGGCATTTGCTAATAGTGTCTAACAAACCTCAGCATGAGGAAGGGGATTCAGGCTGACAGAATCCCCTGTGTTCTTAGACTGAACAAACTCCCTGTTAGCTACAGGTGAGGAGGAAACTGAAACAAAGGATTAGCTAAGAGAAAAGTCTTTGTCTCTTAATTGATACACATGAAGCAAAAGATTTTGACACAGTGCATATGGAAGACCACAATTTCACTTTTAAAGGCCACTTTCTGAATATAACCACAGTTTGTGGGCAAAATATGATGTGAGAACATTCAGATGTCTTTCCTCTGTAAAATTTGTTATTCAGTGTGCTCAGGGATCAAAGTGTGGCAAAAACTATACAGAATAATGCTTTAAAAATGGAAGGGCAAAGGATCCAAATTAGAGGCAGTCCATGACAAAAGAAAAAAGAAAAATAGAATCATAAAGGGAGCTTCACATCTACTGAGGTATGCATCAAGGAGACACCCATCATAACTTTCAAAGCCAGTATTATTCCTGCAACTCCCAGCTCCCAGCTTAATTATTCAGCAGCATGGTTACAATATCTGTTCTTGTCCTTTGCAGAATAGCTGGCTTTAATATATAAGACACAAGGAACAACAATTGGAAATGGTGAAAAAAAGGGAAGTAACACTTGCAGATAATGGCCAGTTACCGGGCCAATGACCACATGAAATATAGACTGAACACTTGTAACTGCATTTGATGTTTGTCAAATACCTGTTTTTTCAGTCTCTGATTACATTTCTCTCTTGTGTATGCTACCTTCAAGTTCAATGACATAATAACAGAATTAAACCCACTGAAATAATAACAATACAGGTAAACCAGTACCTAGAACCAGAAAGGTTTGAATATTCAAATTAATTTTCTATTTGAGGTCCATTATATCACAAGAGTTTCTTATATTTTGAAAATATCTAAACTGTTCTAAAATTAGTAATACGATGACTGTGCCTACCAGTAAGAATCACCAGTGTGTCAGAAGGAATTCTCTTGTCTGCCTAAGGTAATTATAGGAATCACTGTCTCAGGAAAAACAACCTTAGAGGGTGCTCAGCACAAAATGAGCTGAACTCTGGCTTCTGAGTTATTTCCCCTGGAAATTGATACTGTTTTTCAAAAAAATTGTTACCTTTTCAATAAATCATTTACCTTTGCCATGTTATTTTAGAAAGGCCTATACAAGCTTCTGCCAAGAAAGAATGATTTGAGCACGATATTAACTTGTATAAGGCATGTCTAGACTAGAATGAAAGTACTTCTTGAGCAAGGAAGAGGTACTATGGCCTGAGTTGGTGTATGGTCATCCTGGAAATATTTAAGAGGGACCATGAAACTACCTTTATCAGGATTTTCCTCAGTCAGTATTCTGGAAAACTAAGTATGTAGGAAATATGTGTGGCATAATTAGTCATATGGGTTTTCCCAGGTAAAAGCAGACATGTTTATTAATCTAGTAAGTATTGTCTTGTAAGGCTCTGCTATCATTTTTCTTAAATTGAATTCTCGATGTTCATTTTCTGTGAGAATTCTCACAAGTTTTATTAAAAGGAGAATTTTATCCTAATAATGAAGTTGTAAGAAACTCTGGAAGTGATTTCTGTATGAGAAAATCCTCATTGCATCTCCAATGCCCTTGTTTAGAGAGGCCCTTGTGTGTGTGAGCTCTCCCAGATGCACAACAGCTTGTCAGCCTTCCTGCAGCCACTGCTGTCAGTTTGAGTCACAGTGATCCCTCCTGCACAGATTATCTTAAAATAGCACACTATAAATGAAATCTTGCAATTACCACAAACACCCAGGTGTTTGGTGGGGCAGGATGGCCAGAGGAGAGCTGTTAAGCTGGCCCGGAGAACTTGTGTCCTTGGTTAGTATTTCCTGAGGGCAGCTGGCCACTGCCTGCACACACTCCTGCAGCAGCACAGCTCGTGTGACTTGCTAAATCCATCAAAAAATGCAGGGGTGGCTGGTCCTGCTGCTGTCCTCCTTAAACTAAATGATAAACAGCACAGGAGAAATAGAGAGTGGAGGGAGAAGCTGAAAGAAAGGAGAGAGATCAATCTAAGCCCTTGTTGGCAGACAGCCACGCTGCCTTCACCTTGCCAAATTGCCACCTCCAGCCATAAGGGCCTTCTCTCTTTTCTCTTCCTGCCTCTCCTGCAGTGAGTCACTCCTGCAGACATTATCTTACTTATTCTGTTAGCTAATGGAAGACAAAGTGTATTTTCATATTCTATTTTTCTGGTTATCATTATGTAGTGTACTAAATTACTTACTATTGCTTTTCCAGATTTGTAAACATTATTCTCACACCTTTTAAAATAGACTTCTATTGCTGTAATTATGAACATGTGTTTGCACACAAGAATGGTATGGGTTACAGGAAAAAAATAGCTGTTCTTTTGCAGTGACAGAAAAACAATTTCCTTCATTTAAACTCAAGATGGTTTAGTAGGGTGTTAATGGCCTGAAGCTGGCAATATTAACAGTATATCTTTACTTAAGAGGGAAGTTTTTTACTTTACAGGAAGATTATATTGGGTTGCAGAAGTATTGTATTTGTGCCAAAGCTGATTATTTAAGCTGGAGAGTAATGAAATGTGAAACTGATGATTCCATGTATTCTCTTCAGTCTCTACAAATGATTATAGAAATCAAGGAATTAGTTACAGTGAATATATAAAAAACCACAGAAATTTTCCAGTGACAAGAGATTCTATAGTAAAGATTTGTAATCTCCCGTGTAACAGCAAAGAAAACATGAGAATAGATAGGCTGAGGTGCATAGCCTAGAGTTGAGTACTGGGAAGAGCAGAGTTTGGAAACTCATGAATCATGTACTGGAATACTGATGGAACTGAATCTGATGGGACTTTCCTTTTCAGATTTGTTCTGCAGTTGAGTTGCTCCTTTGGGGGATCTGTGTACTTTGGCATCAGGGTGGCTGAAATCTGGAGAGATTTAAAACACTCTGGGTTCCCTTGAGTTGCTTGCAGCTTTACTGCTCCTGGTCTGAAACCTTGTACTAACAGATGAAGAGTCTAAATGAGCTGAAAACGTCTAGGCTGTTATTAAACAATGCCAAGGGAGAGAGATAAAAATCTCAGACATTGCCACCTACAGCTTCTTTCCAATTCTAATAGCTGCTTCAATGCTTTCCTGTCAGTTCTCTCTACCGAGTTGTCTGGTCTTTGCTTACTTTTCCTTTTGTGCATTTTGTTATCTGATGTACCAGAGGCTCTCCCAAGTGACACATTCCAGTCCCAGGATGTGACAGCCATGCTGTATCTAAGCCTGAACTGCTGTGCTCAGACACTTGGCAGCATTTGAAAACACTGCTCTTGCTCTGAAAACTCTGTGAGGACTTTAGTGTAGGTGAAGGTAACTAGACTGATAATTGGAGAAGGATGAATTAAATAGGAATACCATTTTTTTTTGTATTGTGAAAAAAATTTGGGGGTTTTTCGCAACAATTATTTTAAGTTGAAACTCCATGGGGTTTCAGATGAAATATTAAGCTCATTTTTTAACTCCTGTAAACTCTTTAAAAGTTTTTTTTTTTTTTCCTGAAAGATAGGATAAATCCTAGTTCAAGGAACCATGTTTTAAGGAGAAAGTTGACACTGAATTGAGGCTTACTGTGAAGCACCTTCAAACATCATGGAGAACTGAATGTGACTTTGTGGTCCTGTTACTTTTAAGATTATCTGAGAGGATTATTTGTATTTCTAGCAAAGCTCTGGGAAGCATATAATACATGTAGAGTGGAGTAAACTTGAGATCCTGTTAATCATGTACTTAGCATGTGTTTTTAGGACAGCACATATTTGTGTGATTTTGGGCCATCATTTGTGATCTGTTTGAGGATTCCTGAGAATAGAAAAGCTATATATAAATTTAAGATAATATTATCAGCTGAAGCTCTGCCAGCTTCCATCGACAGAAGTAGATAAACAGATACTGTGTACCACTTTGTGGTTTTAATCTTGAAAAATTGCAAAAAATAAAAAGAAGCTGTCTTGAATTTTATGGTTGCTATATGTCCTAGGTGCTCATTTAGCATTATTTTTTCAAGACACCTTGTTTAGATGAGAAAAGAAATCATAATAAATTAAGTTTACCATTTTGCAAAATATACTGCTTTCTGGGTTACAGAACATGAACTAAAATTGCATTCTGGATGTACAGTTGCTATGAACAATATTGGAATTCTAGTGTTAACAAACCAAGAAAAATTCTAAAACTATATCTTTGTAAAAAAACTTTCAAATGGTATAGCTTTACTTGCCCAAACTGTATCAGTGAGAATGATATTAGTGAATAAAGCTTTAATTATCTCGCCAAGTAAAGAACAGAGGTGAGTGTAACTTACTGTGTCAGCACAATAGCCACAGCATCATTTAGGACACTCTCTCCAAACAGGAGTGTGTATAAATCTGTATCCACATTCAGCTCATGGAAAATAGCAAGGACTGTCACTGTATGGAAAGAAAGCAAAGTGAGTTGATATTTTCATATTCCTCTGGCAGTTCAAGAAATAAAGCAATGTTATAATACTGGTTTTGGGAAGCCCAGTTCTATGTATTGCCTAAGTGGATAACAATGAGTTAAGAAGGATCAACTGGAATATATAAGATCCTTACATTCATTAAGTCTATGAGTTTTGCTGCTTCAGGTGAGTTAGGGAGAAGCTTTCCCTCTCACACAGAATCCTACAGGAATGAAAATGTCACAGCGTGTTTCACTGTGCATAAAGCACTGTGATCTTGTGACCACAGAGGAATAAGGGTGCTGAAGAGTTGGGTTTTGCTGTGGATTTTGTGTGTGATAGGTAGGGGGTCTGCCTGTTTTAAGAAGGATATAATAACACTTATCCACCTGTTACACATGTTCACTAAGAACGTGCAGCATAACCACCCTGTCCTGCCCCATGCTCAGCAAGGATGTAGCTCTTGGGTAGCCAGGAAGCCTCCGACCCAGACCAGGATATCTGACACCTGCAACCCATCCTGAGGCTCCTTCAGCATACCAGTAGTTTAAGTTCCTTCCTTCTCCCTGAGTTATACCCTCTATTTGATTTTCAGTTTACCATTGCAATAGAAGAAATAGAATGTGGTGAATTTAAATTGAAGGTGAGCAAATAGTTTAGACACTCATCAGGAGTACTTAGACATTTGGTTCATATTCAGGTAATTAAGTCCTGTAGAAGTTAACTTAGGCCTCTGTTTTTCCCTCTTCCCTGCACACAGGGGGTCACAGTCCTTCCTGTGGTCTATCTTGCACTTCATAATCTCCAGATGAAGAAGGCTTTCTATGTTCTGTGTATGAATTATTTGAATTCTTATTATTCTTATTATTTTCTCTTTGCATGAATAAAGCAGAACTTTCTCATTTCAAACAGAATTTAATGTTAAGACCCCCCAATTACTTGTCTGGTTAAAAATTACCTGGTAACTCACTGCTTCACTGGTGCTCATTCTAGTACATAATTGTGCAATTGACTCAGTCCTCATAGCCCAGGAATCCCAAAGATTAGGTGTGCCTCTGGGATGCCATGTTCACATCTGACGTTTTAGAAATAACAATTATATACTTTTACATTCACATGACTGCTGATAATCCATACAGGAGCATGACCAGCTGATTATGCTTTGTCTTAATGACATTTCTTGGAACTTTGAAAGCATTGCTGCTAAGATTTTCTAAATGGCACTTAAATATCTATGTAATCTCAAAATCAGTTTATAAACCCAAAATAGATTCTCAGTTCTACTGTGAGATTTTATGTTAAAGTGATCTCTGTTGATGTGTTATCTCTGAAGAATTTTGGAAGTGTTATTCTACAGAAGACAATTTAGGAGATGTGTGTAGCTGCACATTTGCTGATATAGCTATATTTAAATTAGCTAATTATATTTAACCATCCTGGTAACCTCACCCATCTACTCCCACTGCAGTTATAATTTAAACTAGGAAAAGAGTTCTTTCCCCAGAATATCTCAAAGGTGTAGGCAGAAGCTTTATTGACAAAAGATATTTTCTTGGTTCACCAACATCTATATTCAGGTTTTTGCCTGATTAGCAATGCTGACTTAATGTCTAAACGTGGATTCAGTTTAGTCTCCTGCTCTCTAATGTCATTGGCATAAAAACAGACTTATTTTCTTAAAAACTATTTGCCACTTTCAGCTTTTGCTTATTAGCTAATTAGTTTGGGCTCTCGTTAATAGTTCCTGTGACAATGATAGAAGGAAAGGAAAACTAATCCAAGTCCAATGTACTGCTGGGGTGTGCGTGCAGCAGGCCAAGCCAATTAGACAGATGCCTACACATTCCTCTCCTGCCTCCTGCCTCCTCAGTAAACAACTTTCTCTTCTTGCTTTCCCTCCCAACTCTACCCCAAAAATATGACTAATCTATTCAAATGAAAGCAAAATAATAAAGCAACAAACACAGTAATGCATCAATTGCCTCTGCTGGGAGAAACTCCCCAGTTCACCCAGTTCTCAGAAAGTATCTTCCATTTCAAATGTTTTCCCATGTCCAGGGGAGGTTATTGGATCTTCTTTACCTGTTCCTGACTGAAGGGTCCTGGTCTCTGCTCTGTCCCTCTGCTTGTCTGGCCCAAGGCAGAGCAAACTTCAGCCCTATTACTGCTGACAGATATTTATCTGATTTGTTTTTAAAGAACTGAAATAATGCTGGTTCCACAAAACTCAAGGGAGTCTAACTTGCTCTTCAGTATTCATACAATTTATAAATGCAATTATTCCTGAATCACATCTAACCCAAATCTCCCCTCCTGCTTTTCGAGTCTGCAATTTCCATTCCTAGTCTAATGAGAGACAAAAATTTGTCATATTTATTCTGATTTTCTTTCAGCAGAATTTGTCTATTCAAAGACTCATTTCAGACATCTCCTCCCTAAAATTACTCACTTCTTTCAATCTCCTCCTTTTAGTAATGTTTTCTTGCCCTCTAATCAGCTCATATCTTTCCTGAAATACAGTACCTAAAACCATATCCCAGTAATGTAGCTGACACTTGCTGTTAAGAAATAGAATGAAAAAGTGCTGTAGAACATGTTAATGAATCCTGTTCTCCTTTTTTTTTTTTTGGCTATGTATTGGTACTTACGACTCATTTTCATAGGTTGTAAACTTGAAATAGTTTTCAGAAGTGAATGCTCACTTCTTATCTGCTATCTATGAAGGTGCTTTTTTTTTAAGTGTAGCATTTATCTGAGTCGATTTTAAATCATTACAGGAATCATATTGAGTTCTAACCACGCCTTTCAAAGTGTTTGCCATCTCCTTTCAGCAGAATATTGTACAAAAAAGAAACACCCTCCGTTGCATTAGCCAACTCATTAATGAAAATTATAAATAGTATCTGCACAAGAACAGAGATCTGCAGGATCTTTAGCACATCCACCCTTTTAAGAGCTCCAGGAAACATTTTCACCTTGTTTTGACCACCACTGCCTAGGCACTTCCCCATGATCACATTTGCCTTCATTAATTATGAGAATCTCTGGGCACAGGTCAGAATGGACACATCCAAAGGGATGTGGTACTCTGCTGTGGAAGGAAGTTAATTTAAGTTACCTCTGGATAGAATAATGCTCTAGGAATAGTCATCATGTCCAACAAAGTCACATCGTGTTTTGTCAAACGCATGACTTTAAAACTCAAGGGAAGTAATTTAAAAACAATCCTTTACCACAGTAACATGTCTAGTCTGTGAGACCTTTGATATCTAAGTAAAGACTGTAGATGTTGCACTGCAGTCAGCCTGGCCCCTGGCTTTCTGAAGGTGCTGCTGAGGAACAGTAGTAGGGCTTGGCTTTTGTGTGGTAACCACTCAAAGACTTGTATAATTCATTAGATACCATATGTGTTATAGAAATAGCAAACTACTTTTCATTAAAGTACACAGCATCTCTTATTTCAGTGTAAGCAAATGAGGACAGAAAAAGAGGTAGGTAAAGAACTGGCAGGAAGGACAGGCCATTGGGGGAGCACTAACACCTTTTGTGGCAGTGGAAAACTGACTCCAACAGAAATAACATGTACCAGAGCTGCAGACTCAGAAAGGGTTGTGACCTTCAGTTAAAAATTCAGAGACGGGAAGCAGGAAATAGTGATGCATTTAAGATTTTCACAGTATTTATGCCAAGAGAAGTCTGATTCACTTCTTCCTTGACTCCATGGGCTGAGGTAACACCTGTCACGTGCTAAGCCCAACATGATTTCAGTCATACCCAAGTCATAAGAAGTATCTGTGGAGCTGCTCTGTGAAAGGTGTCTTTTGACAAATGTAGAAACAATTTGGCTTGTTATAGATCCCTGTAAAAAGTATATATAACTGAAATACCACCAAACTACAACAATCCCTATGCTAACTGTATCCACTGCTACTTCGCTGTTACTTTTAAAAGAATAAGGAAACAAAAAATAAATTACACCACTGTATAAAGTACTGGTATTATTGTACCCCAGTCTTCTGACTAGAGCTATTAATATCTTTCATAGCTCATGGGCCTAAATTCTTTTAGGAGTGCAGTATCAAATGGGAAGAAAATAAGATTAGAGAAATCTAACTTTTATTTCCTATTGACGTTGTCTAAAAATAGAGATGCCAATTTGAACGATAAACTCCTTTCCCTGTTAATAAGTCACAGCACTCACAGATTAGTTCAGTGGTGAATAAGAAGAAAGCAGACATATATTTTAATTAAAAAACATTCATAAACCATCTTACATAAAGTGTGTTTGAAATGCATTACCTTCTTGTATTTGTACATTACTCTTCTTAATGCAAAATCCTTTAATTTTATGAGAAACAGAAACTGCCCTTTCTGATAAATATCCAATTTTATCAATAACAAGTGCAGTGCAACCCACAGCTCCAGTTCAGCTGTTACCATAGTAACTTCAAAAAGGGAAGAGCCTTGTGATTGTCAATGTGACCAAAGGTAAGGGAGTTCATATAGCTCAGAAATAGCTGTGCTTCAGCAAACCCTGTGAAGGTAAATCCGTTTTCTATACTTGAAATGTCAAAAATTAAAAAAAAAAAACCAAAACAAAAGGAAGGGCTAAAGGTATGTGTAATGTCTTTGGGTGGGAACATGTTAACAGCAGCAGCCCTGGAGACTGCCAGAGCTGCATGGTTTGTGTATTCCTGGTGGCTGGGGCAGAGGCCCCATCTTGGCATCCCTGTGCCGGGTCTGTGCTGCTCATTGCTCATCGCAGCCACTGGCACCCTGAAGCCGGGCTCGCAGCTGAGGCTGCCTGTCAGCCACAGAGGGCAGCTGGGCCACCAGTCCCTGAGGTGCAGCTTCACTTTGCAGGTCTCTGGCGGGCAGGGACCAGAGCCGGGGGCTCCACACCAGCACCTTGTCCTCGCTCCCTCTGCTGCTCTCCCGGAGCGGCACGGGTGGGGACACAGGGAGGAGCTGCCCCGCCAGCTTTGGAGGGATCCCACCAATCCCGGTACTAACACAGGGAAACCCTCTCAGCAGTGAAACAGGGAAATCTGGGCCGTTTTATGCACATGAAACAAGGAGACATGATTTCCTTGACAACGTGATAAATAATGCCTATTGATCAGAATAAAGAAAAATGCAAATACTGGTGCCATGTTTTAAATCAAGAATAATAAAGGGATAATTTTGGAATTTAAAAAGTCTATTTCTTAAAATTTAACCTCTCACCTGAAGTCTTAAAATGAGAAACTTTCTCTACTGAAAATGATAAATTATTGGAAGGACATGTTCTCTGTAAGACAAATTATTTGGCCAAGAGTAACCTTGTTTTGTCCCTGAAGTTTCTAACTGTCCTTTCTAGAGATGTGAAAGTTTTTTGAGGCATCACAAAATATTGTTGATATTTAAGGATCACAGTCTATAATGCAAAACACAGTCCCAAGTATATCCATTAACAAATTAATTTCTTAATCTTAGTTCAAGTGCTAGTTTTCTATGCAAGAGAACACACAGCATATAAGAGCAATTCTTCTGAATTATTTTATGCCAAAATATCTAGATCAAAAATCTTCAGATAAACTTCAGAACTAAAACCTACAGAGTGCTGTGGCATTATTTCCTTCTTCTTAACAATACTAGAAAATTTTACCTGGCACACATTTATTTACTGCCCTGACAGTAAAAGTCTTTATTTAACATGTAAACACCTCCCAGTCATCTTTACTATCACAGATAAGGAGCTCAATCAAACCAACTTCTGTCAAGTCAAAGATCAGTTTTTAGCATCTTTTGAAACTTAATTGCTTTCCATAGCCAAGGGAAATTAAATCTCTTTTTGAAATGAGTTTATAATCCTACACAGTGAAGAATTAAATGAAAAATCATGTAACAAATTTTACAGG
Source organism: Promerops cafer (assembly GCA_013398275.1). NCBI lineage: Eukaryota > Metazoa > Chordata > Aves > Passeriformes > Nectariniidae > Promerops > Promerops cafer. The sequence goes on from VZSE01014026.1 coordinate 245,009, forward strand.
AATTTATTATTTCATCTTAATACTAAATTATTGTTGATAACACTAAAGACATTTTACTAAAGATTTCTTAAAAAAACCCAAAATGAACCCTAGTTATCACAGATAAAATCTTTATACTGATTATTTTATGCCCTAATATGTATCTGTCCTATAGGGACCCATATCTTAACTGATTTTGGAATGCCAGTGAGCTCTTTACATACTTGAGAGTATAATTCCCTAGCAAATCCTACAACACAATGAAATATTTTCAGCAGTGTCGACCATTTAATTAATGAAAAACTTAATTCGAAATTCTCTTAAGTCTTTGAGGGGTTGAAATTTATGGATAAGATTAGTGAACACATGAAACAACTTAGAATTTGTGAATTGATAGCAGAGGGACTAAGACTGAACATTAAAATCTCTTGGATGTGCACAGACACTATATAAGCAGAGAAGTAATTAAAAAACAATATTAATCAATGACAGTTTGTCACACTAAAAATAGTTTTCTCAACTGCAGCTTTAGGTTTTTAAGCCTGTTTAAAACTCTGGGAAAAGTAATCCTTGTAACTTATTTCTTACAGTGCAAGAGGAGCTTCTGTTTTGTTGACTTTTTTCCCCTCGATTGTTCCAGATTAATCAGTAGTGATTTAATACTCCTATAATCAAAATCAGTGCATTTGTCTTATACATTACTTGTCATAAATCAACATTTGTGAAACTAAATAGTCTTGGACTGGAAAATGGGAACAGAAGCCAGCTGCAAAACCCTATTCATAGCAGTATCAAGAAATATACTTGGAAGTTGTAAGGATGCTTTTATTCCATAAGCAGTTTATTTTCCTAGGTTTTCCTTGTGCTTCCAACTTCTGTGTTTTTCTCTTACTCTGAGGATAGGCTTCAATCATGTGCTGAGTATTATTAATATAGCTGGGTGATCAAAGAAGTGGCAGCATACTGGATGTGTGGATTAATTTGAGAATAACAATTTGATGCAGCTTTTGCAGTAATTTTGCAACAACTGGTTTTGTGGAAATAAATGGTTTTATACTGTACTTTTAAGCTGTCAGAATGATAAATCACAAAATATTTTGTTTAATATTGAGACTTCATATAAACACTAGAAAAAATTTGTAGAACAATATTGCTTTTTCTCATTTCTTTTAAAAGCCAGGAATTTGAAGGCTTTATTCCTAAGTCTCTCAGAGAAGCTTCTCAAGGATAGTTTTTTAACACTAATGCAGCATTTCACTTGCATCACAAAATATTTTCTGTTCCATCTCCTTTGACAGCTCAACTCAAAATTTTGCAAAAATCCAATGCACCCTTGGAGAATTTGTACTTTGTCTTAGTAGATAACCTCTAAAAATATATGTTCACCTTCTCCTTTACTGTGTTCCCATCGTTGCAAACAGCAATATTTTTCTTTTAATATCTGAGTATTCTTATTGACATTTTCAACACAACAAAACCTGGACAAATCTATGAAACCTAGGCTGACTTTGAGATGAGACTGTTTTAATTAGAAGGTAGGACTAGAAGACCTCCAGACATCCCTCCAAATCAAAATGATTCTCTAATTCTGTGATTCCAAAACTGAGTCTGCTTCCCAGACTTTGCCATTTACTGTAACTTTGGGCTTTAAATCTCACATCTGCAAATTCAAGTCAATTTCTTGGTATCTGGATTTTTAGAGTTGTATTGATCATGAGCACTTCACTGGTATCACGTACACAGTGTTTATAGGGCCAGATGTGAGCGCTCCGTCCCCATATCTTTGAAGCGGGTTGGGTCACACGGGGATGTGAGGCTGTGATTATTATCTGCCAGGCTCCAGCTTACAGCAGCTCTCATATCAGCAACAGGTGGTGTCCTGAAGATCAGAGAATATTTTCCCAATCTTTTCAGCAACCTCAATTATAAAATTTGTGATCACAACCCAGGAAAACCAGCTACTAAAAAACCACAAGGGACTTCTGGAGCTGACTTTGACTTTGATTGATTTATGATTACCAGAATATCAGATATTTAACAGCTAAGGAAATAAAAAAACAAGAGCAGAGACTTTGAACATTTCTATGGCATATACAGTTCTTATTTACTCTTCTGACTTTTGAAAAAGTGATTTATTTGAAATGGTTACCTGGATCTGTGGCAGACATCAGCGATCCAAAAAATAAACAGTCAGTGAAGTGGAATTCCCATTGCTTTAATTGGCCAACATGTACCATGGCCTTCACAAAGCCATACATTATCAACCTGTCAGGGCAAGGATAAGACTGGTATTCAGACAGAGTATTTAATACTTAGGTTTAATTTACAGAATTAAACAGGTTCTTATTCTCTTCAGCTTCTTTTCAATAAATGTATCATGTGAATACTGAACATAAACTGGTATCATATAAAAATTATATTTCCCGTTCAACTGTCAAATATTGCATTGAAACATCAAATCAAAGGTTTTATGGGTAATTTTCTTCTGCTGTTAGCAGAGAAAAATGGTTTGGGTTGTTTATTTTTCAAAAGGAAAGATAAGGTAAGCTTAAGAAGATGTTATTAAGGCAATTTTGTCTAATGTAGAACGTTTAAACAAAGGCAGTTCTACTATCAGGTCTGTGGCTTGCTCTGTATTTCTAAGGGAATTATTTTACTCTGTCAGCTTTTAAATGTTAGCAGTACTCAAAGTTCCACATAAGGTCTCTAAATGGGCATATTTAACAGCTCACAGTGACAGCGAGCCAACAAAGTCACACTTCAAAATGAACTGCCATAGCCTCGCTAGTTTCACAGGAAATGTTATCACTGGTTTATGTAACTAGGCAGTGCCCTCTGGGATGTGCATTCCAATCAGAATCTTGAAATAACTTGGAAAAAAGAGATTCACTTGTTGTTAGAACCTGTTGCAGATTTTTACAATATTATTCATGTTCAGTCTAGTTAATAATAAACGCCATTGCATTCAATGCCTGTTCCATAAACACATAAATCAACAACTGTGCTCTTCTAACTTCAGACTCTAAACCAGTCATCTAAACAGGTTCCATGCATGCTCATCCTGTGCTAGGTTTTGCCCTCAGCTATCCTCCCAAGGTGCTCCCGAAGTCACATGAACACAGACCTGAGGGACAGATAAAGTGCAATTAACAAACAGCCTGAGAGTTAATTACAAATCGCTTTCAGATCCTTCACCAAGCTCACTGTATTGCACAAGGAGAGAAGCAGATAGGTCACCACAGCCTTCCCCAGTGGCCCTGAGTGTTTGTGTACATATTTACAAAAGTTCTCTAGCAAAGAGTTCACCAGCAATTGCCCCAAAACACTGTATCCAGCTGTGGGTCTCCTTGATTGATGAGCTCACTTTCTCTCCCTTCCCAAAGAATAATGACTCAAGACCTTGCAGTGAACTTAGTCTTTTTATCCCCAGCAAAATTTGTCAGCTTTAAGGAATGAGTCCTTCCAAACCTGACTGTGGTGCTGCTCTCCCAATTTTCAGTTGTATCCAGAGCCACAGTAATGGAAGTGAGCACAGCCATGTCTTTTAGAAATAATTGCCTAAACCTACTTGCAGGTTTGACCAGAGATACTCTTCTCCCTCGTTTGAAAAATATTTTAAAATAGTAAATAAAACTAAGTTCTAACTATTTGGCAAATTTAGGAATGATAATTCTACATATTGACAAGATGGATCCCAGCTGGATAGCCGAGCTCCCAGTGGTAGTGACATTACACATCATCCAGTAGTGCCCAACACAGCTGTTCTTGATATAAACCCAACAAGGGTTTACCCCAAAGACAGCAGGACAATCTCAAGGAAATGTTTTGCACTGATGGTACTACTGCTATTATAAAGTAGAATTGGAAAAAAATAGTCTTATTGATTTTTAGGGCTGCTGTCATTTAATTTGGTACATTTAGTATATTTTTAGCAAGTTTACACCAAATTTCGGTACATTGGACTGCTTTATTAACCAAACATCCTTTTCATAGATGTTAAGAAATTTATTAAATTTCTATTAGTAAGTTGTAAATAAATCAAAGCATCAGTGACTGAATTTCCTGCAGAATGTTCCTGTCCCATGGGGACATGTTCCCACCCAGTGCTCACTGCTGACACAGAGCAGGCTATTGACACCAATGGAGTTAACATAAGAATCTCTGAATCTGTTGAGTAGGATAGCACTTCTGTTTCCAATTCCTGTCTGGGAAATAATCTTTTTAACTTTTTTACTAATAGAGAAGGCTAAATTTTATTTTTCATTGTTTTAGAATTTCAGAACTGAGATCTTCAGGGCAGTATAAAGGAAAGAGAACTTGAGTGGCAAATCAGTGTAACTTTAATTTCCAATGTGGCTTTGAAAATCTTAATTTTAAAATAATACTGCAAAATAATTTTATGTTATATACTTTCTGAAAACTTTTTTTAAATCTATATTGCAAATACCTTGGTAAAGTTGTTACCTCTTAAACTGTGGGATCTTTGTATCTGTGTTCTAAATGATCCTTATCTGATAATTTTATAGAGTAAGGGCTATTTTCTGTATAAGCCTGGATTTTGCATTTATGCTGTGAACTGTGCATCATTTAGAACACTGTATTTACCACAAGACATAGTGTCCCTTCATTTTCCCCAAATGAAGCAGTGAGTAGGATTTTGTGGAACAAAAAGAATGAGGCACCGAGCTGGGCAAGGACTTAGGATAGGAGATTTCTGTCAAAAATCTGAGTCCTCAGAGCTGCTGCCATTCATCCATAAAGCCTCTTAACTCCCAAGAGGTTTTTTGGGGGGTTTGTCCAGCACTGTGAAATGCACGTCCTGGTTGCTTAGAGATCCTTTGGGATTCACCAGCTGATGAATGACCTGTCTGCCAGTGAGAACTGTAGGGAGATCCTGGCTCTCACAAAGCCCAAAGCCACAGGAAAAAGAGATAAAGAGATGGCTCCACTTTGCAGTCTCCTTTCACTCTACTCTGATAGAGCAGGACATGGAGCCTCAGATCCAAAACCTTGCTTCACCCCATTGTCCTTCATTTTTCCTGCACTAAGAGCATGCCAAACCAGGGTCCCAGCTCCTACAAGCTGTTTCACCTTGCTCATAATAAGCCATTATTCATTAAATTAGGCAGCTGGAATGTGCAGGAATGTGAAAGTGTGATGTGGTACCAGGTGCCGTGGCTCCTGTCCTGACCTTAAGCCTACACTTTGAAGTCAAACTCTTTTCCTTCTGGCCCTTTAGCTGTGTGTGTCTTGAATTCTGCTAGGTGACAAAATGAACCAAACAATGCAATTTTTTTTGCATCTAGATAAATATGTCTGTTCTAGAAGCTAGATAGAATCAATACAGAGCTGGGAGTTGACTTGGAATTGTCCTACCTCCTCATCAACTTCTTTTTGTCATGAATAAATCTTCAAATTCAGCAATGTATTTTTGTGATCAGAAAGTAGATGATTAGAAACATTATACTTTAGAAACAAATTGCAGCTAAATTGATCAGTAATTAAAAGTTGATGAAAATACCTCAGTTGGACTCAGTGATGGTTTGGGTCATCAAAAAATGTTTATGAATAACTGATTTGTCATAGATTTGGAACTTTATTAAAGTAATGAAACAGAAGAATAAAATGCAGATTAGATTTGCTGCAGGAGACCTGACATTTTCTACACCCAAACATTTTTTCTTAAAGTCTGGGGAGGAGCCCATCAAGTTAGAGCAAGTATTTTACCACTTCAGCAGGAAAAGAGAAAAACAGTAATGTAATGAAACACATGAGAATTCAGAATTTTCCAGATTACGCAAGTGAGGCACTGACAAAGTGCCTCATCACTAAAAAATGCTACATAGAATGCTGTCATTACACAGTAGAGGAGACACTATATAAATTTGACTTGCTGAAGTAAGAATCTTCTGGGAAACTGAACTTTAACTACCACAATTTCCAGTAAGAACTGACAAGTAAGCTGCGCAAATCACACAAAATCTCAGCACAACAACAGAAAAAACGCCTTTAAACTGACAAAACTAACAAAAATTAAAGTAAATAACAGACATTGAAGAACCAGAACAAAAACTCTTCAAGGCTTTAATTATTCCGAGCATTGGGTTATCCTTAGATTTTTGAAGCCAGACTGAAATTTGAAGCTTGTTGGTGTAAAAAAGTGGGGGTGAAGAGTCTCCATTTGTGCAGGGTCCAGTTTTTTTTTTCTGCTATGCGTTGAGGAAAGGAGTTTGGAAAGCACACTGGCTGTGTACTGCTGGAAGGTTCCAGTAAGTTTGTTTATAAAGCTGCTTTCTAGGAAGGCTACTCTGGGACTGGGACATCCTTGAACTAGCTGCTGTTTACATGTAGAGGGAAAAAAAGAGAGCCATCTCCTAAGGCCTTTAAAGAGTAATTACCACACGCAAAACTTTCTAAATACTCGGGAAGAGCTTTAGATGCAGCTCAACAGAGGCTTTTTTTTTTGCAAGAGTTTCCTTTAGCAGCATCTGGTTTTAAGGGATCTGAAAAGAGACAGCAAAATTGCTTTGGGAGTTTTTGGGAAGCTCTTGTCAGAAAGCTCTCAACAGCAAAACCTCTCTTCAGCAAACTGCTAGTAGAAGAGATAATTGGTAGTTTTAGAGCAGAGGAAGTGGGGTGTGTGTGATGCAGAATGGGGAGGCTGCAGGAAAGATGTGAAGGACAGAAGCATTGCAAGTAGTCACAAAGAGGATCAGACCACACGGGAAAGGGAAAAGACACCAGAGTCTTCAAGACAGGGAGGCTGAAATCCTGGCAAGAGTTTTGGTCCTCTGGGTGGCTGAGAAGGGCCGTGTAAGTAAGAGCCGACAGGCAATCAGACGGCAAGAGGCTGTGCTGCTCCTAAAGGCAGATGGTAAAACCAGCCCGGGACCAGCACTCTTGGGAATGTGGGACAGCAGGGGTGGCCAAAAGAACTGTTGAGAGCAGCTATGAACAGTGCACAAAGGGGACCAGATGACAGTGCCTTAGGTACCTTAGGTCCATGTGACAAATGCAAATTGAAAAAAATCCTTCAAATCCCTTGTGGTAAAAATATGCCTCAGTGGTGTAGTCAGGCAAGAAATCTGTGCTGAGCTTTGCCTCCTAAAAATCCCAGCCACATCTTCAGCCTGGCATCGCAGCACCTATCCCTCTGCAACAGAGCAAACTGAAAAAAATATGGCAATAAATACATATTGGCAGGTTAGTTTATAGGCCACTGCTTCTTTGAAAACAAACTGCATCCTTTCATGCAAACTAAAATGGGGAAACCCACCAGTTCTGAAAGAATCTACTCTTGATTTAAAGCTCTAGGGGACATAAATAGAATGTAACAGAACCTGCTAAGTGAAGATATACAGCACACACACATGCCCTGTATCCTCAATACAGATAGCCCCATCTGCCTGATGATTTTATCAGCAGTTATATTTTCTTCAGCTTTGTTATTCATTGCATTATCACTGCTAAATCTCACTATGGGTCTTTACTGCTTTAAAGGTTTTAAAAGTATAATTCCAGATTTAAAGTGTTTGTGCAGTTATGCTGTGTAGCATGGAAGAGACTTATAATTTAAATCTTTCTTGCTAAATATGTTTTCTAGTCTGTAGAGAATTTTTTATCTCATAGTCTAACTCCCTAAACAATCTTACCCTATCTAGACATGATTATCTTGTAGCTTGAAGCCAGTTGAACAGAGCTACAGATCGTAATCATGCAAGTAAAAGATGAAAAAATATTTCTTCCTTCACATTTCTTCTTTTTCACAAGGAATAGTGATATTAATAAGCCAACATTAGGAAAAGGGGATGATTTAATTCTCACTTGCATATGAAGTAACATAGTGATTGACTGATACCATAGTAGAAATGAAGAAGTGACTTGTCAGAATTTAAAATATATGCTGAAAAATGCAAATAGTAGACATGAAAATTAAAAACTTATTCCTTTACTTTGATCTTTCTAACATACCAATATATTTCTATAACTTTTTCCACACAATAGAATTCTTCACATCAAATGCTCTGGCCACAGTGATCTGTTATTTCAAATCATTCTGTGTGCTACTACTTCCTTCTTTTAGTCCTCTTTTGAATCAGTTTTGTCACTAGAAAGGGTACTATCATGGGCTTTTCTCCAAAAAATCATTTTCTCACTAACCAAAGCAGGAGAAAACCTCACTGAAGTGTGTCAGGTAACAATAAAGCAATAGTAACATTACCTAAAGTTATTCTGTATAAATCACACAAAAAGAGAACCCCTCTGGCTATAGCAATAACAGAGATCAGAAAAGAACCCGACTTTACAAACTGACTGCATCCCCAGTTACCTGGGGCACAGTGACTGTCCAACAGCTGGGCATTGGAACTACACAGCTTTAGCTCTGACAAAGCTCTGGCATCAGCACATCTGAGGCAGCTGCAGTGAGCTCTGCTGTGCTGGGGGAGCTGCAAAGAGCCTTCACCTGGCTTTTCCAACGGGCAAGGCAAAAGATCTACCACCGAGATTTTGGATTTTGGAAGCAGTCACAGATCCTCTTCTGTTTGCTTCTTGCATCAGAAGTTGGGATGGGAAGGTTAAATGGAGAGGAACACACTTTACACCTCAGAGACAGGGAAAGAAAGGCTGTGTTTCAGTAACCTTGGGTCCACAGGCAGCTTGGCTCCTCTGTCCTGTGCTACTGGAGTTTTGGGAAAGTGAAGGCTGTTCAGAATTATTCAGTCAAGCAAACAGGTATTGAATGTAAATAAAAAATCCAGCCCAGGTTGCTGTATCAGTCAATTTGGGGACTCCTGGTAATAGAAAAAGTGAAGAGATCTAAAAGAGACTTCAAAATTGCAGGGCTGTCATGCCCTGTTGTTTCTGTTAAGGGTGGACCAACCATAGTTGTGTTCAAGGCTTTAGGACTGCCTTGAACAAGACTATGCAGAAGGCTCAAGTGCTTAGAAAGCCTCAGCATCTGAGCCTTTGCTTAATTAAAAATATCTTCCTATGGAAGGAATATCTTGTTCTCATGGAAGTAAAGATTAGCTACATGCCAGTATGAATTTTAGTTTTCTGTAGTACATTCAACCATGAGTTGAATTATTGAAATAGAGAGATGTGTTCCTTTAAAATGGAAAAAAACCCATTTTTCCCATGCTCAAAATGTCAAGATACAATTGTAGATTTTGCTGGTAAATGGTAACAGTGTAGCAAGAGTAAGGAGTGAAAGAAAGGGGGTAAGGCCTGAACACAGATGAGATGAAAGTTAGCTGAGGTCACCCGTCTTCCCTGCAAACTGTCAATAAATGGTATTTCATGGTTTGATTATTTTTTAAAAATCTCTTATCTCTTTTTTCAGATGGACTTTCAAATAGCCTTTACTGCATTAGAGGTTTACAACAGTGTGCATCACAGACATACAAACCAATTCACCACCACTCACAACTGCACACTATAATTTAATGTATTTTTAATATTCCTCTAATAAGTATAACACAGCTTCAGGATCCTGTGTTCCTGAGCTCCACTTAAATTAGAGCAATTATGCATTATATACATAACAACCCAAACCTCTGCAATGAAAAACCTGCACTTGATCTCAGAGTGCTGAGTAAAATGTAATAATTACTTGGGTAAATGAGCCATGAAACACTGTCAACTGTACTGTGTCCAAATCATAGTGCCACTTAATATTTTATTGCACTACACAAATTTAAACATTAGCTCAAGATTTACTTTACTCAGTGTTATAAATTGAAAGAACCTTCCAAAAGGTGATAAATTACTGACAGTCTTATATACAAACTTTGAGATAGATATCCTCACAACAGTAAAAATTAAATCTAGAAAAAGCAGACAAGATTTTCCAGATACAATAATGAAAATTATTTTAGAAATTCCTAAATCACTGTTGTACAGAAGGTGGTGCCATTCTAAAAAAAATATTAGTGACAACACGACACTTCCATTATGAAAAAAGAAGGACTGAAAATACCGACTTTACAGAGAGAAAATAAGACAGTGATTGTATTATCTGCAGGAGTTAAATGTAATTAAATGTCAATAACTCGGAGTTCTCAGATTACACAACTGTTGTCTCATCCTGAACTAACACACAAAGTCAGTCAGGGGTTGGGTGAATTGGGTTCACTGGTTCATTGGCTCATTCAGTCAGTCAGCAATGAATTCACTTCACCAATGAGATACTTCAATGATTACCATAATTCTAGCAATCATAACATGCAAGGTTTTCCTTTACCTACAAGAAGTCAGTATTCTGAAGAATTTAGTCTGGTCTAAATATTTAGGGGTTTTGTAAGTTCAAGAAAACCTGCTGCAGCTTGTAAAATTGCCTCCAGTATGAGAAGTTTCTCTCTAGTTCTCAGCTGAGTGGGTGCTTTGTATTCTGAAATGTTAAGACCCCTAATCCCATCCCATTACCAATATAAATGTCTGACTTTAATATTAAAGACCCTGCTAAATCCCTGGCTTTAACCACATCTGATAGCACTGTCACAGATTAGCTATGGACCCAGAACAAAACTTTGTATCTGTTTTCTTCACCTTTGAAGCTTCAAACGTGCCAACATTTAATATCACTGTGCATCACCTTATTATTATATTGACAGAGGGATATATGAGGATAATTTTGTCTTTTCAACCTCAAGAACATTGTATGAGTCAAGAAAACTCAGAGTTTTCTTCAGGACTCCATATGACAGAAAAATCTTAATTTCAGAAATAGTTTTCAGGACAGTCAAGAATGTTAGTATAAAAGACCTGTCTGTGAAAAGACCTCAAACCTCTCAGATCTGAGTGATTAAAGGAAAAAACCAAATCTGATTCAGCAGAAATTCAGAGGAAAAGTATTTTGAGTCAAGAAAGTGAGAGCCAATAATGTTTTGAACTCCCTGTCCAAGTATAGAAACATTGCTGCATCCTAAATCTAACCTGCTATCAATCTATGTTAAAGGCAGACTCATGCTTCTGGTTATTATTCATGCCGAACTGATTAATGAATAATTCAGCTATTCTGTAAATTTCAGAATGAACTCCTCCAAAGATTCTGAAACAGCAACATTTTTGCCCTACATTTGAAACTACAGTGTAAATGTTGAATTTAACACATAAAACAAGAAAATATTTTCATTTACTATTTCATATTAAAATACATAAACCCCATGATCTCATTTGGAAGGAACTTCTACCATAGGTTTTCACTGCAGCACCTGATGCTTCCTTAAAATTAGCTTGTATTATCATTAAAAGGTAATTAGGATCAGTTTGTGATTTCAAAATAATGTAAATTAGATTAGAGAATAGCCTGCTGTAAAATAGGGTATGAAATGAACTAGAAAGAAAAATGTTTGTAACAGTTTTAGCATTTTTATTGGATTAGCTCAGTCAAATAGTGGTACAAGTAGCTCAAGAACAAAGAAAAGAGGAATTCATACCTGCACTATAAATGAAGATTGCCAGGAACCCTCGACAGGCATTTAAGTTAGTGCAGTTTTCAAATGTAAAATTTATTGTTTGATAAAAAAGTTCAATGCATTTAGGACAGACAGGGATATTGCCAATGCTTGAGAGTTTCCAGGTGCCTGCCTGGGCTTGGTTCAGTTTCCCTCAGAAACAGGGGACACTTTGGAACATCAACCAACTTTCAAATACCAAAGTTCCACATTTCTAAACTAGTGTGTGGTTACATCTTGGGATATGGATCAGTCTTGTGCCTTAGTAATTGAAATCTAAAATTTAGACCTCTGAAAGTGTGAGAATTTCTATAAGTGTATAGACAGGAAAAGAAACACATCCAACCTTTAACAAACATTTCAAGTTTGGCTTTATTTTTAAACAGAATCCTTGCTCTGATGAACAAAGGTGGAGGATAGCAATAAAATTTCTTGTGCCCAGGCTAGCTCCTATTTCTAGGGATATGAGTATTAATGTGCAATGATGGTCATTGCTCAAGTGAAAACAGTTTTTTTTGTTGGAAAAGAAAAATTAACTGATGGACATGCATGCAGATAGGCCTAAAGTGACTTGAAACTACTGTGATGAACTTTCAGAAACAGGAACCTTCCAAGCCAATAAATAACTTCTCAGAGGGAAAGTATTTGTGGTGATACGATTCAGAATGAATCAGCAGGACACAATCTTCAAAACACATAACCTGTGGCAAGCAGGTTATCTCCTGCTTATACAGTTATCCTTAACTGCTGTGCTAGACAGAAATGGTTTTTAATACATTAAATAAAGCAGCAGGGTCCCCAAGAAGCCTCCTACTGTGCTACTGTACTTTTATTTTGAACACTCCTATCTAATAGGTTTGTGGCTTCTGAGGCTGCAGTAAGAGTTGGACAAGTAGCAGTGCCCCACAGAGGAGCAGCCTGCTGCCTCCTGGGAGCTGCCTCTTCCCCAGCAGACTGCACTCCTGGATCACATGGATTCAGTGCCAGTAGAACACAAATATCTCAGTCAGCTCCTTCACACAGTGGTGTTGGTTCTTCTCCATAGCACACAGCCATTTCTTCGTTATAGTTATTTATATCAAAGTGCATCAAATATGTATATGTTCTTTAATTATGGCTAATTATGATAATGAGAATGATGTGCAGAAGATTTGATATTTTCCTCTGATGCCACAAAAAGTGTATGGCAAAGACCTGGGCAGCTCTGGGAATGGGGGGAAGAGTGAATTTGGGCAACAAGAGGGAAGTAAGACAACTTAGGTTTCTGTGCTCCCTGTCCATTCTAGTGCCTGCTCCTCAGGCAGCCTCAGGGTTTATACCAGTGACTGGCCTAAAAGATCCCAAAAATTTCTGCCACATTGGTTGCCAAAAATATCTCCCTTCAGCCTCAAGAGGTGCAGCATTTTCAGGGTAAATCCCCTGGGGCAAAGACTCATAATAACAAACGTGGAACGTTAGGCAATTGCTGTTTGGGGACAGAGTGAGGGGTGGGACCAGAGAAGTCATCCCCTAATCCTCTGCTTTTAAGTGTGTTGTGAGCAACTTGACAAATTCAAGGTAGTGAATAAAAATGCCAATGAAAACATCCTGTCCCCACTACAAAGAAGGTTGTAAGATATTCAGAGTGCAAGGTGCTTTCTGTCAGATCTGGACATACCAGGGGGATCGTCACAGGCTTTAGCCACATAGAAAGCCCTTGGTAGAATCCTTTCTTTCCTTCTTTTACTATAGTTCACTCTGCACAAAGCCCACCCACACAGAAGTATGAGTATGTTCTGTGGCTCTATCCTGTATCCATGCTCCTCACTGACAACAGACAAGGACAGACCCCATTTAAGCTTAGGAATTGCCAAAACATTTGGTTTTTGCTAGCAGAAGGCAGTAGGTGGAAGTTATTTCTTATTCCTTCTGAGATTTAGGATATAAACCTGTAGGATCCTGTAGGATATATGATTGAACCTCTAGCATAAATCTACAGATGCATCAAGATCTACTTCACACCCTGTCCAGGTTTTCATTTCCTTTCCCCCAAAGGCAGAACGACCTTCTAAATAAATGTATTTTATTTTTCTAGCAGTGGGATCTGATAAGGAGACTTACACAGGCACAAGGTGGATGTATAAAAGAGAGTTTTACCACAGCATTCCTGAACAGTTTGTGGAAGTAACATCTCTAGGACATTGATTTGGTGCATCTCATGCAGGTCACTTCTCTAAGGAATGCACGTGCCCAGTTACAGGGCATGCTGTTCCCATTACAGGGTCTTTCATGATTGTCGTGTCTCGTTTAACAAACAAAATTTCCCATTCTACAGGATGAGGTTTGACAATCTTTAAAATCCAAAGCCACTGCTGTAGCTTTTAGTTGAAATTATTAAATGGAAAATTGCTTTAAATGTTTCCTGGGTGAGGCAAAAGAATGATAATTAAATTCATTAAATGGAAATGCAGTTGTGAGGTACTGGCTGCTTTCTCATGGAAAAATTTACTTTTTAAATACATGAAATATGAATGGTTTTGATGAGAAAAGATTGATTTGTTTAAATGATTTTGACTTTGGAACAGTGCTAACAGCAACAGTGGATTACAGGAGATAAAATTCTTAAATGTATATGTAAAAACATCATGGGAGATATGATTTTTGTCTGACTCACATACATTACATATCAAATTAAATAGAAGTGTAAATGAGACAAACATATGGGATTTGGCTAGATTACAACACTTCTGTGCTGGGTGATTGAAACCAAGCAGCTATATCAGTCCTGAGAACTGCATACTAAGCTTAAACTGTCCTTAAATTTCCAGGGTTTGTGAAGGCAGAACAAAACTACTGATTAGTAGAAAAGCAGGTGCAACTCATTGGGATTCAGGGTAAATATACAAATATGTGTCACACTGTGCAGCTACGTTTGCATCAGGATGTAGCAGTGGCTTGATAGTGCTTATCACTCTGATAAAACATGCAGAACAGGGAATGAGAAACAGCCTACAGCCAAAACTGCTGGGGAAGTCTGGGTGAGGCAAATGCAATGGAATTATTAAGGCTAAGGCTAGCATAGACATTGGGGTAAATGTTACTATTCCTGCAAAGGTGTGTAAGGGGATCTTTACGCACCCATTATTTAGGGTTTTACAGTTCTAGAAACACAGACACCTTTGGATGTGACACTGGGCAGGATTCTGTTAGAGGCCCAGCTACTGAAGCACTGACAGACACTGCTGTATTGTTTCCTACCCACCAGCACTGGCTTGAAAAATTCTCCCCCAGCCCTCTGGTGATGTGGGCCAGGGCATGGGTGAAGTGGCTTTGCAGTAATGCACTGCAATCAGACACAGATTTGACAAGAGGCTGGAAAATATTTTTCCAGCAATAGGACTGATTAGGCATTCACAGCTAGAGCTGAAGCACTGCAGAAATGCAAATAGATTTGTTCTCTATAATGGCAGCAATTACTGCTTTGCTTCATCCTATAGCTGGATCAAAGCAGAGAGGAAAGGACTGGCTTTTCTGCACACTAGAATTGCTCTTTCATTCTTCCCGGTGCTCCCAGGTTTTTAGGTATGCTGGACAAAGCACCAAAGAACAAACTGCAAAGTAGCCTTTTAGGGGTAGAATAATGAGCTCTACAGTCTAATAGCTCTTTTACTGTGCTAATTTCTATGCCTCAGTGATCTACTCCTTCATTTCATCACTTCAAAGATCAGAGAAAGATTATATTCTTAAATGAGCAAGACTGAAGTACATTCCCTCATTGGGAGGACACCGAGACAAATTAACTGATACTACATCACTAAGCATGGCTTACCATGAACTTCAGTAACTTTGGGATTGATTTTATACAGCAGCTGTGGCCAGATTTGTTTAACACTGCATTGGCTTTCTGTGGTGGGACTTTGGTAGCGAGGGGGACTAAAGGGGTGGCTTAAAGGAGTGGTTGCTGTGAGAAGCTGCTGGAAGCTTCTCCTGTGCCTGATGGAGCCAGTGCCAGCAGGCTCCAGGACAGAGCTGCCGCTGGCCAAGGCTGAGCCCACGATGAGGTGTTTCAGAAGGGGCATAAAACCTGCACAGATGGAGGAAGGAGTGAGAGCATGGAGAGAAACAGCCCTGCAGACACCAGGGTAAAGGAAAGAGGAGCAGGAGGTGCTTCAGGCACTGGAGCTGAGATTCCCCTGAAGCCCATGGAGAGGCAGCTGTGCCCCTGCAGCCCATGGAGGTCCATGGAGGAGCAGAGATCCACCTGCAGCCCCGGAGGATCCCATGGCAGAGCAGGTGGATGTGCCTGAAAGAGGCTGTGACCCCATGGGAAGCTGGAGCAGGGGAACAATGTGAGGAATCCTCCCCCTGAGGGGGAAGGAGAAGCAGAGACAAGGTGTAATAGTATGATGAACTGACCACCACCCCCATTTCCTGTCCCCCTGCGCAGCCATGGGGAGAAGGGACTGAATGTGTGACTGGTTAAGCTGGGGAAAAAGAGAACTTTTTTTAAGATTTGTATTTATTTCTCATTATCCTACTCTGATTTGATTGGCAATAAGTTAAACTAATTTCCTCAAGTTGTGTCTCTTTTGCCATGAAAGTAACTGGTGAGTGATCTCTCCTTGCCCTTATCTCGACCCAAGAGCTTTTCATTGTATTTTCTCTCCCCTGTCCAGCTGAGGAGGGCAGGGACAGAGCAGCTTTGGTGGGTCAGCAGGGTCAGCCCAGCACAAGAACAGTTTAAGAGAGTGTCTATTTAGACCTCACTGTAAACTGTAAGTTGCAGAAATACTTTCCCCCCCTTTAATCTCATATGGACAACTGATTATTCAAAATGTTTGCCAGTAGCAGTTTTTTCTATAGGCTGAACCTCAGTTCATCAGATGCTGCTCATGTCACATTAGAGAAGCCCTTCTAAAATCAAGCCAGGCCTTCACAGATGGAAAAAAATTTGGGACTACTCACAAAACTTAAGAGTGCTTCAGAAATAAGTAAGCATTGTTTTAGGCTGCCTGTTGGTATAGCTCTGGGTAATTAAGTTAGTAATTATTTCTGGATTTTCTTGACAACACTTTAAAAGCTGGTCTTAAGACCTCCATTTCCTTCAGTTTGGAGTTCTTGCTGTGTTGACTTTATATTATATGTTTCATATCACATTTCAGGTGTTTTTATACATGCCACCTTTTTTTTTCCATGGTAATGTCTCATGTACAAACTCACTGCTCTATGGGAGCACGCACAGAGAGGTTACAGACTGACTTACATCCCCAAACTGAAGGCACCACTCACCTGGGCTGAACAAAGGGACAACGATGCCAGTGTTTGCTCTGGTACCTGAGTGAGCACAGCACAGCTGGCTGCAGCCAAGCAGTAGCACCAGCAACCAGAGGTCAGGGGACACATCTGGATCCCACAGGCAGGCTGGGGGAGCCCCAGGGTGGGCAGTGCCTGTGGGATCCCGGCCTGGCTGTGGAATCCAGGCTGGGGGGAGCCCCAGCAAACTGAGCCTGTATTTGCCACCCCATATTTGGGGTGAGACACGGTGTCCATGGCACAGGCAGGATCCTGCACCAAAGCTTCTGTCCCAGTCTGCCACCACCATGCACTGTATGGCTTGAACCAGCCTGAGGCGTCCCCTAGGATGGATTATTCCCAATTTTCCTGCTCTTCCTCATCTTGTTGCAACTTGAGCCTGAAGAATACCTGTGCCTTGTTTGTCCTAGAAAGACCGTTTGTACCTGCTTTTGCTGATTGAAAATATCCAATCTCAAATAATTTTCAGAGAGTGTTAGAACTTCTGAAGGATAAAAAAACTGGTCCAGGGGCTCCATTTACATTCACTGAAGCTTGAGTCTATTCGGTGGCACAGAAAGCAGAACTGCCTGCAACACCTTGCCAGGAGAAAAAGCACAGATGAAAGGAAGAATCACGGAGCTAAGGATTTTACATTTCCATTGCACTTTGATGTTCAGCTCTTGCTCCCCTCCCTCCTTCCCTGAAGCCATCTAACACCGCCGTGTGTGACTACACCCTTCTAAGTGCTTGAATCTGCCTCCAGGCATTCTCCTCCCAGTCTTCCTTGCTACATTTGAAAGATCATCTGCCTCCCCAGCATCTGTTCATGAGTGATGACGATCAATGCTAAAGGGAGAGCAAGGGCATCCCAATGGCAATTTTATCAACTGGAAATCATACATGAGGCTTTCAAAATGGGCCAGCAAGAGGAAATTAAGGATGGGTTAGAATATAATGATCAAACAGATCAAAGAAGTGCGAGAAAGCAACTCAGACATCTTTTAGAGATAGAAAACCCTGCAGGAAAGGAAGTATAAAGGCACAGATACCTCAGCACAGCATCTTGGTGCTGCACTGTTACACATTCCCTTGAGATAGCACAGCTTACATAGTATCACTATGGCAAGAAAAAAGTATTCCAGCAGGGACATTTGCTGAATAATACTGCAGTGTTCCCATCCCCAACATGTTAAAAACCCAGCAAAAGAGAAATAGTAAGTCCTTAAACAAGATTTTTATTAAATTACATAGTTTGTATTCTTTGGATTGTTCAGCTTTTAGTTTGCATCTGGATTATGTTTCCCGGTTTTTTGTCTTAATGAGGCGCTAAAAAATAATTCAATATGATGTTTTTGTTCAACAAGAATGTCCTCAAGAGTAGCACTATAATTAAAATATCAAAGATAAGGAGGTTTGCAAAAAAAGCCAGATTTGATAACGCAGAGGTGTGTCTCTCCTCTGAAATGTGTTGCCGGGCTTCAGCCATCTGTCCTGGCTGTTAGGGAAGGTTTTGTCCTCGTAACACAATGGGGCTAGTTGTTGTTGAAAAGAGACGTGTAGACAGCTTGAATAATTAATTCTTTCAAAGCAGAAGCCACACAAGGGCCAGTAATGAGCAGAGGAAGAACACAGAGGAGAAAAAGTTTTGAACAGTGTGGCTACGGATACCTTGTTTACAGCGCATGAGGAGCTAACCTCAAGGTGTGGCGTTTTTTTCTCCTTGGCAGAAAAGCCCTCCTGAGACTCTGTGGTCAGGGGGAATATTATCTGAGAGGCTTTGTGGAACTGTTTGTCCTTCATGGAGCATTTGTGGGCAATTATTGGGAAGTATATTAAATTGCTACCAATGCTCTACTGAAGTGGAAGGAGTCTGCTTGGATGCTCTGCAGCTCCCAGGTCAGTTTAATGGAAGAACAGCCAGGTTTAATGAATCTACGAGAAAAACTGAGGCACAGTGGAGAGATAATGACGTTCCTTGACCACATGCATCACCACATGCTGTCAGCCAGGCTGTGGTGTGAGGGACACCGAGAGAGTGCTTGGGGACAGTTGTGACAGACGGATTCCTAATTATATAAATTTCTCGTCTTAGTGGAGTACCTGAACAGGACCCCCTACTGCCTGCCTGAGAACAACTGCTATTGCCCTACAGTAATGTTAGTGCATTTAAGTCAGTCACTATGTTGTTGATAGATAATTCTGTTTTTCATTTTAAAAATATATATATACATATATATGTGTGTGTATATATATGTATATATGTATGTCATCCTTGCATGTAGAAGAGTTATAAGTCATCTGGAACATTCACACCACTAAAGAGATAGTTTTGTGGGGAAAGGAAGCTACTTTATGTTACTGCATGGGTCTTGGCTCACTGGGAAAATACTACAAAATTTATGTGCTTACAATTATCATTAGATTCTAATTTTTGGCAGGTTTAACTACTGCCTTCTCTTCCCATTTATTTTTAAGCGAGTTGTGAGTTGGTGAATGTGCCAGCTTGATGGCCCCAAAGACAGAGAGCGTCTGTTTGCCCATAAAGGCAATATATTTACAACATTCACTTTCACAAACTGCTCCCGAAAGAGCGCTTCAGTGGCACACTTGAGGGGCTAACAAGAGGATCAGTAATGTAAAACCCCCGTCATCTTGCCAAGATTACTAATGAGGCTGCAATTTGCCAGTGAGAGGTTGCAACTGTAATGGGTTTTGCAGTCTTTTCCTTTTACCAGGCAGGCATTGTAACAACTCCTGCAGGCTTTTGAGTCACCTCCAGTCTTCCAAGTGTTCCCACAAATTGTGTAACTTTGTTAGTGATGTCCTTAAATCCTTGTGTCACAACTCCAGTAACTAAGTCCCTACTTAGAAAACTACATGAAAACTTTTGAAAGTCAGACTGATTATTAACATTCCGATACTTTTGAAGACTGGACAACAATTTTAGCTAAGAAACTCTGTTGTATCCTCAAGACATCCCTAGTTTTCTAATAATAGTTCATCAGAATTGTTTGATTTATTGTATTATTCAGAACCCCTGGGTAGATCAGTGTTGGAAAACTGACAAGTAAAGGATGATGCTCGTTTAGTAACTTGTAGTAAACCCAGTACAACCCGTGCTCAAAGTCCGAGAAAAGAAAAGTGAGAGTCCTGGCTGCTGCTGCTGCAGCAGACTTGGGAAACTGCTCTGTCGCAGGGTAAACAAGAGAGCTGGCGCTGGCTCCTCCTGATCTGGATGTTCCAGACTGGGGCCCCTAAGTGGCCTGGTGTCCCCAGGACCAGCCCAGAGGAGCGCTGAACGTGAGGCTCTGCCCGCCATGAGCGGCGCTCCCGGCCGGGCGGAGCGCGGGCGCCACCCGGTGCCTGCTGCGGGCACTGCGGGACCGCGGGCGCCGCTCCGGCTGTGGTCGCCGCGGCCCCGGGCGCTGCTGAGGGACGCTTGGCCTGCTCCTTCTCTCGTCGTTTGTTTGTATTTTAAAGGTAGTCGGGATGAGTCTTTCCTCCCCTCTCTGGCGCGTGGGAAGCGAAGCCGACGGCTCGGGTCTGACGGCGGAAGGAGTTAAAACCGTACGGCCCAAGCCACGCGTGCGGCGCGTTAAACTGCGATCAACAGCAGGATGGGACCATTCAGAATCTGAACGAAACCAGACGTGAGGCTCTTGCACCGGTCTGATGGGGGATCAGACACAAATGAGCCTTTGGCCGCAGCTGAGGGTGTTTTGGAAAGGTGCCGAAATGGGATTAGGACGGGAAGGCGGATCCTGAGTATCCCAGCTACATCGAGAAGGCTTCTGGCCCCGGTAGTGCTCGCTGGTGCCAGCCTCTCCGAGGCTGTTCTCCCTTCCTGATACCTGAATTTTTGAGCCATCTGAACGGTGACGGCAAAAAGGTGCTTTTCAGGTAGTCGCGGTTGTGCCGCAAACAGTGTAGCACGGCCCAGGGCAGGACAGGGGGCTGAGTTGTCTCCCAGCTGTCGCTGACACCGCTGAACAGTCACACCCTGTAACCTGTCAGCAAGTGCATTTTTCCACATCTAAAGCGAGATCAATATTCTGCTTCCTAGAAATCAAGCCCAACTTAAAAGGTATTTTAGCATCCTTGAATGAGAAGGTCTGAGTAGCAGGCAGGTTAGACAGGTACTGTGTTATGCTTTAGCACAAACCATGGATTTCTGTTTGGGCCAGACAAGAGAACTTTCATAGGAAGATTACTGAAAGCTGGTTAAGTTACCCATCTTGGAAGGACTTGGAAGGTGGCACAGCCTCCCTCCTGCTGGGCTCAGGAAGTAATGACCACTGGTTTGAAACCCAGATGCACTTGGACACTAATGCTGCTCCTCAGAGATGGACACCACGGTGCATTCAAAATGTGATCAGCAGGCTCCACATAACCTGCTCCAGCTTTTGAAGTAAGCCTCGTTTTTGTCAGGCGACTGGACCTAAGGTAAATTCCATCCTAAATTATTTGTTGAGTGTGACAAGAGTGGTGAAGAGCAATCTGAATGTTATTCACAGGGCAAGAAATGGAAACCAGCTGTGTTCACATCCTGATGAACAACAGAGGGCAGCTGCATAAACCACATGACATGATTTGCTAGAGAGAACAACTTCAGATAGGTTCCCCTCTTTCTTACTTTCATATTATGATACTTATTTTTCATTGAGGTTGCATAAACACTCACTCTTTCCCCTCCCAAAATCAAATAAAAGGAGATCATTCACAGGGAGCACATCTAATGTTTTCATGTGCAGCCCCACTTGGGTTAAATAAAATAGGTAAACAGAACTCTGAAAATAATTCCTATTCATCGGAAGATCAAATCTCTCCTTGTTTTCATCAATGAGTGGGTAGTAAGGATGGAAGAAAGTAATGTGAGCAATTAAAAAAAAATTTGGTTTTTCATTTGAAGTCTGAAGAATAGCAAACCTCTTGTGCATCAACAAGGCTATGAAAAGGCATCACTGGTGCAGTCTCTGGGTCAGTCACCGTGCCTGTACACGACCTTAAATTCTTGTTGCAGAGGTTTTGCTCTAAGTCATTGTCTTTTTGCAGATCAAATGTTCTCTTTTTTTTTACCAGTGACATCATCCTGCTCAAAATTTGCAGCGTGCACATATAAACCATATCAGAGATAAAAGCACCCATACTCTCAATAATGGAGAGGTCAAAAAAGAGTGTGGTCTTTTTTGTGGTCTTTTGTTGCAGTTGTGGTCTTTTCACATTTCAGTTTTGGTTGCTGCTAAGCTTCAGCTGGAGAGAGGTGGTGCTGCAAAGAGGAAGGAAGTGCCCAATCAGTGTATTACAGAAAGGAGAGTGATTTTTTTCCTTTTTAAGGTATGCAGCTGACTAAGAATCGAGGCTAATTACCATTTTAAGAGCCATCTTCATCCATAAAGTCCTTGCTTCAGAAGGAAGTGAAATAATCCTAACTTTTCTTCAGAAAGACCTTTTTATTGCAGATTCCATATTTCAACAAAAGGTGAGGAGAAAGATAAATATCCTGCAAGATGACTGTTGGGTATGGGGTGATGGAGACCACGATAATTGAATCAGAAAAAGTGGCAGAAAATTTAAAGTAGAAAAAAGCTGAAAGAGATGGACTAGGGGCAGCATATGTTGTGCTGTAAGGTTTGTTATTTACAGCAACACAGAATTTAGACTAACTTATGTTAGAAGGGAAAAGAGGATGTCTCTAGTCAAAATTCCTACTCAAAGCAGGGTCAGCTATGAGCTCAAACCAGAGTAGCTAGGGCTTTAGCCACTTAGGTTCTGAGAACCTCCAAGGATGGAGATTATGCATCCAGTATCCCTGGATAACATGTTCCGATGCTTGAGGGTACTCATGAAGAAAAAGTTTTTTCTTATATCAAGTCAGACCTTTTTAAAATACAGTTTATGTCTGTCAATTTTGTCCTCTCACCATGTACTACTGTGAAGAGCCTGGCTTTTCTTTCTTGGTAATCTCCCCTCAAAGCCTTAGGCTAAATGAGCTCAGTTTCTGCAGTTTCTTCTTTATGGGGCAAATGTCCCAGCCCCTGTCCATCCTGGTGGCCATCCACTGAACTTGCTGCAATTTATCATCATTGTCAAATGTATGGAATATGGAGTCAGATGTAATGGAGTTCTTAGACAATCAGTATTTTAAGGAGAGCCAAGACTAGTGGCACACCTTCTATGATTTACTGTCATCTTAATAAGCAGAAGAAAAGCTCTGTGGACTGTTTAAATGCCACCTGCCTCTCACTGTGTAGGATCTGGTTACCTGACCAGACCAGATTTTGTAGGTTCTGTCTCCAATGAATGCAGCATCTATGCCAGTGCCATCATGAAAATGGGTGTGTTTACAGAACATTTCAGGCTAAAACCAGCTGTGCTCTGTAAAAGGGTTGTCTTTTACAAGATACAAAAGCACCATTTGATCAACTGGCTCAGAAGCAGGGTATATAAAATGGTGGTGGGTGGGAGAACAAAGCATCCTTTGAGCTGGCATATTATGAATTTTTCAAGGTAACAGGCAAGAGATCTCAGTCACCCACTCTCTTCCTGCTGCAATCAGCTCCTTGCTGCCGGTACGCTCCTCAGTGTCGCTCAGCATTTGATCTAAGAGTAAACATGTCAGTTTGAAGAGACTGCAGGTTGCAGGTAGCTCCATGCTACTGTAGTGGAATAGGTTTTTCCTCCTCTGTTTTAAATTTCTGTTGCATCTTTCACCATAAGGCAGCTCAAAACAGTTTGCAACCAGTTCAGAAGTCCGTATGTTCCTGATAAAGGGCACATGGTTGCCTATTTTGACTCAGAAGGAAACGTGGCCTGGCTGACTACCTAGCAAAGCCATACAGGTATTTATGGCCTGGAGCAAACACAGGTGGGGCTGGAGATGCCTTCCTCAGTTATAGGCTTGGTGTGCAAGTTTCTCATGCAGTATGGAAAAGTATCTGTAAGAGGTGGAGAATGAACTAACACATCGGAGTCAATGCACTTCCCTCTGCCTTCATCTCCTCTGTAGCCTGGAATTGCTCTGGAAAGATAGGATGTACTGAGAAAGGCAGTGGATTTCAGGATAAGGGGCCATAAGGGATGCATATTTTCCATTTCACCAGCTCTGTAAAGAGGTTCTCCCTGAAAGTATTGTAGAGACTGCAAGAGCAGACTTGCAAACTTGACAGCCAAGGAAGCTTTTTTTGCACAGGTGTATGGATGATTAATAGCCAGAGAAATAGGAGACTGGCAATCTTTGGAAGCCACATTGCATGTTAATTCTTAAAGGATGCAGGAATATCAGGGCAGAAGACATGAGGAGCTCTATTCAAGAGTATTCATTCCTGCAGTTAAAGCTTCAACTTTCAAGGCAACTGGGAAGACACTTTGTAAAAAAACCCCACAAAATCAAACAAAAACCACACAAACAAACTCTTCCTTCCAGGATAGGGTTTCTTCTTGGGAAATATCTGAGTATTTAGCCTGTTTTGCAACAAATGTCATTTGCATGTTTTTCAGAAGAGCACATGATTTAAATTTTTTGATGGATTCCTGGAGAACCTGCTGAGTATCAAATACCAAATTAAACATCCTTTTTATCTTAGATGAATCTCCTGCTGTTCCAGGTTCTGTTTGTCTCTGCAGCCCCACACCTTTGGTGTTCCCTATCACACATTTATTTCCTTAGTATGCTGAGGGGTTCTTCTGGACGATACAAATAATTACATCCTGCTGCTTGGCACATCTGTTTATGAGAAGAAAAACTGTTTTTTGCATGATCAGCTCTGCTGCAGTAAACAATGTCAGATGCTTATTGTGAAATAGCTACAAATTCTGGCTGAACTTGCAGCAACACATACTTGAAGGCATCAAAGTACTTTTGGAAGAACTTTCCACTCTGTGTGGGTGTCAGTGATCTGGGAAACGCTATTTTATATCAGTGTCTTGATTTAATCCAGCTTCTTATCCATAATTTCACATGTCATACAAATAGGAGGTGCTTTTAAAAATACTTTATAAATTTTAGACCTGCCAGAGCTCTCAGAGTTATGGCTATGAGGAAGGCTCTTCCCTCTTTACTCCCTGTGCAGAATTCCCCAACCCAGGTATCACAGTGGGTGTATATTTTCAAGCTTCTCTAAACCTACACTTTACAAACCCATTTTGGATTCACCACACACCTTTGGACGAAAGTGAGAAGCAGCAACTACCCCTTGCAACTGCAGCTCTGAGTTGCAGGTGGCAACTCCACAGACTGCAATGGAATTACCTCAGATTTGGACTGACCAAAGAATCAAAGCTCCTGTTTTGGGAAACTGAGCTGCACATTAACAACTAAAAACCAGTCCTTTTGCTGCTGGGGGTTGGTGTTAATCTGCCTTTGGAGAAATCTGGAGAGACTTAGCCTGATTTTTCAGCTAAATCATCTCTGTTGAGTTTCCTCAAGTCAATGCAAAACTGGGACAATACTGTCTCATGACTGAAAGAAAATGCCTGCGTTCACTCGGAGATGGGACATGGAAGCAGCCAAAACCTCAAAAAGGGGTACCAGCACAGGCACTGTACTCTTACAACAGTTATGCTACATTCAATGAATGTTTTCTTACTAGTTTTGTCTTTATTTCCACTCAAAGGCTGAATATCTGGCTTCAAAATATTGAAGTCAGACATCTGATGTTCAAGGGGTTTTACCACTAAGGAGGGCAAGTGATCTATATATAATTTTTCCCTCTTTCTCCCTCAGTTAATTTCTGCAGCACTAAGATACTTTAACACTCCCCCTCACCAGTTTCTGTTTGTACCAAAAAGAAAGCTTTTATTCCTGCTTGTGGGGAGGTTAAGCATTTGCTATTGACAAGTGGTATGTGGAGGAAAGATGGACCTGGGTCATGTGTCATTTGATGGGAACATGCAGTACAAAAGAGTATTTTAATTAGGAAAAAAAATACTACTTGTACATGAATTAAGCCTAGATTAATACAAAAGTTATCACCTGCAAGGCAAGACTTTAGCTGGTGCAGCAGCAGATAATCCTTGTAAAAGTATTTGCTTAGTTTACGGATAGCTCTGTAACAGAGATTTTGTTTTTTGTTACCCTTAACCTGGCCCCATTTTCCCTTGCAGAAAGTTCCAAAATCCAGAAGAATCCCACAGCACCGCACGGTAAATTCAAGCCAAACAACATTTGGCTTTGCTCTGCTGGAGCACATAGGTACAAGTGTTTCATTTCCAAGCTGTAAAGTCTATCCATAGCACTCCAGTGAGAAAGAAAAGCCAGATTATAAACTCAGTACTGTTCCCTATCAGCAGACCCCATTTGTATATTCCATTAAGCTTCCGGCAGAAAGTAATCAACGCACCCATAACCTCACTAAACTCCCCTCTAGCCTTTGCCAAACTACTAAAATACTTATGAAAATAAAAAAAAAATCCCCAGTCTTGCAGAGCTCAGTAAGCACAACTACTGCCTGCTGAAGCTTTCGGGTATGTGTCTCCTCACTTTTAGAATAATGTTTGGGCAGGTATGACAATGACAGAATTAAACCTCTGACTGCACAGTAACATCAGGATGCATCTTGCCCAGGTAAACTGTGTAAAGGAAAGTGGAACGTTTCTTGCTAGTGCTGCATTTGAGCAACAATGTTATTAATTCAGCCCAAGCCATCCTTCTCTAGAAGGCACAAAGAGGGACTGCTATAACAGTACAGTTAAGAGTGAAGAAAAAAATTTCATGTGATGGTGGAATCTTGATACCACAGACATTTGAATGGAGAATGTCTACTTTCATAGAAAGTTATGATGGAAAATCTAATCTCATGATCAATAAGAATGTCTGTATTGGTATTTGATATTCTTGATACTCCTTTCTTTTTCTCCTTGAAAAAATTTTACTTATATATGTATATGTCTATGTATAGAAACAAAAACCTTGTTCTGGTTTTCAAGGAAAACCGTTTAAGATTCAGTTTTTAAAAGAAAGAAATTTAGGAAGTATATGTTAATTATATTATATTAATTACACTTATTATGTTGTATTATTATAGTCTCAGCATTTAGTGATCATATGAGGACAGCATTTGAATATTCATTTGTAGAATGGTGAGGAATGGCAAAGGAAAGGATTCTTGACTGCCTGTGAGAATCAAGTATAATGACTTATTCCTCACACTTGAATTTAAATGTCAGAAGAGACTTTGTTCAAACTGTTAGTCACTGCAGTTAAACACAGATGCACAAAAGAAATACTTTGATTCTATGAGGGTTTTTTAATTAGAACTTGAATTTTGAGCACTGATTGCCATGAAGTGATCTGACATGGTTACTGTAAATCCAGTATCCATGTGCTCACAGACATACTGGAATGAATCAAGTCAAACTAACCACCTGTGGCTCCCATTGAAGTATGGAGAAGTCCTGTCTCCCCAGCCAGAGAAGGCTGTGCAAACTGAGCAGCTAATAAAAACACCAACATCTTTCCTCTTAAAACAGGGAGCATCCTGGAATGACTTTGCCTAACACCACTATTATCAGTTATTTGCTTTTCGTAACTTCACTTGCTTGAAACTACAATTACTCTGCTTTTTCTGATCCAAACACCATTTTTTTAATCTCAGCTTTATTCAAGCAAAATTCTCACTGCAGCCAGAAAGACAGATCAAATTTGGCCTACGTTTTCTGTAAATACATTTGTTATTTGAATTGCACACTCAGAGAGCTTTAAGTTCCAGAAAAATTAGGCCTTGCCAAATGTAGTAGACAGGCTGGAAAAATATGAGTAAGTGACTGCAAACATGCTGCATTCTGAATATCGAAAATGTGGTTTTGGCATTGCAATTCGAGAGAATCCAAGTGAAACCAAATAAAAAATCACAGATAAGACCAACTTAATGATGTCAGTGCTCCCATGCATAGGCATCTTGGCCCTGGCTGCTGCTGAGAATGCTGATCCAAGAAGTCAAAAGGATTTCAAGAGGGGAAAAAATGCAAATAGTTCTACACCCTCTGCCACTCAATATGTTGCTCTGATAGGTTGTTACCACAGTGTCAAGATTTTTCAGATACTTAAGCGCTCTTCCATTATCAAAATAGAAAATATCTATGACAGACATAAATTCTGGAAGATGCACCCCAGCACAGTTTACTAAAAATAGAATCTAAGGGAAGAGAGCACTATTCCTTGCAGAAGTTAACATTAGGTCCTTCTCCCTGCTTCTTCCTAAGATATAAAAAATAAAAAAAGGCAAGGGGCAGATGTTCATTTAATACTTCAGCAGCCCAGTTTTCATGCACTCACTGAAGAGCATCATCTCAGTGGTGCTTCAGCTTACAATGGTTGTAATACACAGCTAATAGTGAGGTACCTATGGAAAAGTAGAGCAACCCTATGCAGCAGTCCCACAGGAGCATGGCTGGCTACACAAGTATGTGCAGAAAACCCCTGGAATCTTGGAGGATATCAAATGGAGCATGAATCAGAATGGGACTTCACAAGAACAACTTTGACTGCAAACCACATTGTGCTCATGGAAGCACAGTGAGCAAACCAAGAGAAGCCATTTAGTCTCTTGTTGGCACCTGGGAAGTGACATGGGGAGAGAACCACCAAGATAATTCAAGGGCTGTGGCATACAAGAAGAGACAGAAGCTGAACTTTCTCATGTAGATGGGGGTGGAGCTAAGTGCTGTCTTCAGGTGGGTACAGAGAGCATGAAGCCACTTTCTGAAGGGTGCATAGGGAAAGGATGGGAGGCAAAAGTTTCAAGGTGAAGCAAGGGATATTCCAACTGGATAAACAGAATGACAGTCTTCTTTGTAGTGAGTGTGGTTAAGACTGGAACAGATATCTCAGGGTTCTGGATGACTGCAGACATCCAGACATTGCTTCCAACTGAAGTTATTCTCTGAGTCTGTGAAACTCAAGAAGTCTCCTACAGCAAAGACTGCCTGCTCTGTATCAGGCTGAGCCTCAGAGAGACTTGGCCTGTATGTTTTTTCTCAGGAAAAGGGAGCTGTCTCAATGATTATTCCGCACTACTCTTCAGAAGATAGGAAGCTGGAACCACTGACAGAGAAAAGATCTGTGGAAAGACTGGATCTTGTATGATCTTGTGTCATGCAGACCTGGAGACAGCAGACTCTGTTCACCATGAAGGGGACCACTTCAGCAATTCTGCAGTCAATAGGGCTTGGAGAGGGGGAATTTCCTCTTTCCCTCATGGGATCTCTCTGCATGGATCCTTGCTAGTCAGATTTGGTGTGAGGGGCATAATTTGTGCACTTTGTTGGGAAAGCTTTATATCTTTCATGTGTGTTAAGTGAGTCATGTGTGTTTAGTTAGTCTTACAGCAAATATGGGCAGGCATTCCTTAGAGCAGGACTTAGCTGAAAGCAAGTACGTTTTGGCACAATCTTCACTAAAAAAACCAGTCTCTCTTATTCCTCCTTCCCCCACCCTCAGTGGGAATATCTGATTATAGCCTTTTCACTCAAATTTCACACAGCTCCTCTTTCTTGAGGCCTTTCACACAAAAGCAAAGACTCACAAAGAGCAGACAGGCACCATTGTATCCGTGTGTTCCATGGCAACGTTTTAGCACTCTAAGAGTTTGCTGCAAATCCAAATGATGTTTCTGTTCTTTATTAATGATATTTCCCAGCTGTTTCTGGTTGACAAAGAGAGGTCTGGTCCTTCTTTGTTACAGGCTGTGCCCTGCCACTTCAGGGAGCCCCAGAAGGGTTCACACAGAGCTGTAACTCAGGCAGCAGGAGCGCAGCCCCAGTGAGAGGCTGCAGACATGCAGAGCTTGAGCCTGTGGATACTGAGTACTGCATATGTGTGTGTTGTTCTCATACAGTGAGAAGAAAGCCCATGTTTAACCATATCTGTGTACAAAATATTTGTCCACAGCAATGAAACCTAGAGGTACCTCAGGGTTCTGCCCTTTCTTTTGTAACAGCAACTAGTTCTTCACCCTTTCTCTCTTAGGACATATTTTTCTTCTAGGACTTACTTTTCACTCCCTTCAGCAAAGTTTTTGTATCATCTTTCTTCTTCATGCAGTCATTATCTCCTTCTTATCCTGACATGTACATTATGCAAACATGCTTCACATTCACAGAAGCCCTGCTCTGAATATATTGCTGCCTTCTCTGCGGTGATTCCAGTGGGGGCTGTGAGTTTGTACAAGAGCACAGTGCAAGGCCCAGTGCTTACTACTCTCTACCCTAAGGTTTCCTTTGGATCTTTATCCCTGACTTTGGGCTTGAACTTTGAATTACTAGTAGGAATTTTTCCTAGCAGGAACTTTTTGTAGTAGATTCTATCTGCATTTATTCTGTTTTAGATAAAATAGAATGGATACAGAATGAAAGTATTTGGAATAAAGGCTAAATTCACTATATTATGTTTATTTTAACAAGCTTATCAAAGCTGCTCTGGCATTCTCCACTTGCAAGGGGCAATGTCAGAGTCATAAACCAAACGCATATTTAAAAGCATTACTGGGCTGGACAACCCTAATACTTTCCTGCAGTCTCACAGATCCGTTGGCTTTGGTTTATGTTCAATTGCTGAGTCAAGAGAGAGGAAGCACAGGAAGAGTCCTACTGAGATCCAGAACTACCATTACCTCAGAAATGTGATACCATTTGGCTCAAACTGTTGTCTGGATGTAGACTTTTTTACTGAATTTATAATTTCAGTCTTAGGGGTGCTCTCTGCCATAGATGGATATAAAAAGAAACAGGAGCAAGGGTCATAGGTATGTTAATGCAAATAAAGACAGGGGAAAATTATAAGTGATGCAGCTGTCCAACCTGTGAACTTCAAGAAATGATGAGGTGCCATTTCTAGAGGAAAGCAAAGTTTCAGAAAGAAAAGTGAGATTAAGCTTTTCCTCTCCAATAAATGGGACACATGGCACAATGCCTCCTGTAGTTACAGATTTGGGTCTGAAACTGAAGGCATCCTTTTTCCTGAGCCCATAGATGTTCAATGGCTTTTTTACATGAAGGGGAGACAGCCACATTGAAAGTTTACACTCCTCTGTATTTCAGCACAGAAGATGATCATACTTTGATTGCAGAGTCTAAATTTTCCTAGCACTTGGAGCAACCATGGCTTGCAGAACTTTTAATACCACAATGCCTCTGGTGCATTATGCTCACTAAGCCAATTTAACTCTGCACAATACCAGCAAGATCAAGGCCTCTCAGCAAGACTTACTCACTTCCATGCAGCACTGCTCCATCACCTCCCCAGACCATCCAGACTGAGGTAGCTCAGCTGTCTCTGTGCAAGGGGATGTCAGTGATGCTCAGGCTAAACTGGGAGCAGTGCACTGCTCCTCGCAGCAAGGCTCTGGGCAGGCACAAAGACACTCTCACTGCAGAGTCCAACTCTGCTCATTTGTTTTCACCTGCATCAGGAGTTTTCCCAGAGTGTGAGAGCCGAAGTGTTTGTGTGATGTTCATAAATATTATTAAAAACTTGAAATTTTAAGGTCTAAAAGGATTTTGAAATGTTTTGTTTAATTTTGATTGAGCTAATCACACAGACAAACAGAATTTTCACACCATGTCAGCCTGGAAATATATAATCCACTTCTGAGTAGCGAATATTTTCTTCAGTTAGGCAAATTTTGACACAGAACTAGAAACTTTTCCCTAAGCAGTCTTGAAATAAAACAGGATATTTTGCCTCTCTGCTTTTTTTCCTTCCTCTTTTTCTGTAGAAACCTTTTAGTCACACACAGACTCAATTCACACATAGTTCCACACTGAGGTTTTTCATGTGATCTTCAACTAGAAATTTCACTTAGCCTTTGAAATGACTCCAGTTATTTTACATACATGCCAGGAGGTATCTATTCCTACCGCCTCTGCGATTTAAAGTCCTTCCTTTACTGTTAGAGATCTGCTCTTTTCTAGAAGAAATTCCAGTTAAAAGCATGGAATTTCAATTGAGAGAATGGTCCTATTTCTCAGGACAGATGGTTAAAGCTATTGAGTGTTCATCCTTACACCAGTCATAGACCAAAAACGAAGGACACAATTTTCTCAGTGCCTGGGACAGTTCTTGGCTATCCACAGGTTTTGCCTTATCCATCTCAGCATTTCTTGAGAAGGAATTATTTTATCTGATACACCAGTTGCTAAGTATATTGACCATGCAGGCTCTTCAATTCTTTTTACAGTTTAGTTTTTAATTGAAAGAAATGCCAATCATGTGATAATAGCAGAAGACACTCACTTACCCTATGACAATGCAGGAGATGGCAGTTCCCAAAAAGGCATAGGTTAAAATTGATCCTAAGTTACGAAAAAAATGTCTCTGGGGAGGAAAGTTGGAAAGAAAGTCCTTTGTTATATAGTAAATAAAAAAGCATTCAGACCAAGTAGAAACTCATCTAGAAGTGCCATTTGTTACAACACATTTCTTTTATAGAAGATGGAGCGATATTGGCTACTTCAGTTATTTTGGAAAATACAACTTAAAGACATTTAATTTTTTTTCCCCTGGTGGAATGCCATCAAAATTCCCTCTTTTTTATGTATCTGGCCAAATGTTTCAGGATCATAGCAGAAGTTCACATTGGAAATATCTGATGCAAATGCTATCATAACCCCATCCCTTGAACAAAGTCCTGATCCAGCAGGATATGAAACACAGGCTGCTCCTGCCTGCAGTTCACAGCTTTCAAAGTGGTCTCTTCTGAAAACAGGGAGGCCTAAGTGTTATAAACTGCACAATCAAATCTTTGCACAGGGACAGAAAGAGAGCAGAATGAGGGCCATGAATCATTAATTTTAATCCATTCCTGCCAAGTCCTTCCCAGGCAATAAGACTGTTAGCTGACTGTGTCCTCTGTCACTGCCCTGTTGGGTCTACAGAGCAGCAGCCACACTCACACCCTTTTGTCACATAAGGAAAAGACACATACCTTCTTCAAACTATATCCAGCATGAAATATAATGGGTGGCAGCAAAATGTTGAAAAAGATGGAAGGATCAAAGGTCATCTGCTAGGAAGGACAAAAGACAGGGTAAGGACAAATAAAGTAGCATTTAATTTGATATGATGGTTTTTAATTGTATCTTCTTATCAGGACTGATCTCAGGCTCACCTCCACTGTTTGCGGGATTATTCTGAGTTGCTTTTTTGCAAGTATAAATTTGTAGTTCCTTACATCTTATAGATGCTGATTACTACTAGAAAAGTATTCCTTCAAGAAGGAAATCAGTGCTACATTACAGGGAACACATAAAAGCAGCGTTACCTGTGACAGCAGCTGCCCTACCAGATGTCCAACTTGACAGTCCATGACGTAACTCCTGGTTCAGACATGGATCTCCTGGTCACTTTCAGGACAGACACATCAGCAGTGTTGTGCCTCAATTCCCCATGTACAGAAGGGTGATAAAAGGCCTATGCCACCAAATCCAATGTAACATTTCCTTTGAAGGAAATGATTTATAAAATAGCCATTAAAACTTTTAAAGTAATGCTAGAATGAGGAAGTGCACTGATCATATTGGCCTTCTGGCACAGAGAAAGACCAAGGACATTGCTCAGCCATTGCAATTCAATACAATAGAATAGAATTCTCTTTAAAACGACAGCATTGCTGGAGTGAAAAAAAAAAACCCAACTTAAATAAGCCTGTGTACTGCTCAGTGTTCTGTTAGTGGGCCATGTTATATCAATACTTTTAAGAGACAGGAGGTAATTATTGCAAAGGCTTGCAGCTCCTTTGTTCAGATGAAGTGATATTTTAAGGCTACAGTATTCTAGATTATTTTCTTTCAAAAGAGCAAGACCTGCCTACAAAATTACTTCTGCCTTCTTACTAACAGACAGCTTGATTCAATAAACAGGAAGTGAGAGCTGAGACTTTTTTCCATCCTGCTCACTTTGAATTATAAAGCTAAAAAGTCTAGCTAAATAACCTGCCAGCAACATTAGCTGTACTGGCACCATCACTGAAAACCTGATGGAAAAAGGATTTTCTTCATTTATGAACTAACATTCTCAAATGTTAATTTTGGAATTAATTCAGCAGGTATGTTAAAATATCTTTTCTGTGGGCATCAGAAATTATGACTGCATGTTTTATTATTCAAAATCATGTTCTGAAGAATACATGTTTGTTAGTCATGGCACAATCTATTCTCTCTGATAAAAGGCACTAAGTAAATGCTTTTAGTGCAGTCAAAAGGGAATTACAGTTGTACAAAGCCTAGAGCGTGGTGTGATCATGCTTTCTGTTTTTTACATTAGTGCTTTTGCCAGTTAGGGAAGCTGCCAGGCATTGTTATTGTCTCCTAAATACAGCTGAATTCATCCCCCTTTCCTTTTTATTTATTTTCTTTTCAAGAGGGCATCTGCCAGGTAATTTTAAAGGAAAACCAAGTGAAAATCCAGGCAGACTGAGGTCTCTCCAATAATTTAGAGGAACTACAATTCACAGTTGAGACCTTCAAGAGCCTTCCAGCAAAGTGAGACTATTGGAAACAAGATTGGGCAGTTCCCTGTAAGGGCAAGAGAAATTTCTGTGCAAGTCATTGCTCCTCCTTTCTCCTAAGCCAGCTTCAGAGCCAGGTCTGATGAAGAGGATCAAATGTA
This sequence comes from Promerops cafer, assembly GCA_013398275.1. Classification (NCBI taxonomy): domain Eukaryota; kingdom Metazoa; phylum Chordata; class Aves; order Passeriformes; family Nectariniidae; genus Promerops; species Promerops cafer. Next base: position 279,320 of record VZSE01014026.1, read on the forward strand.
ATGGATTAGTACATATGCCCTGGAAACGAAACACACGCTTTGACTAAGACAAAGCTGCAATGCAACCAACTAGCAGGAAAAAGGATGAAGATTCAGCAAATCCCGATTAGTCTGACTGCCACAGTATTTTCCTGTCTCCACCCACCACAGCTCTAATGGTCCTTGACAGTCTAGTTCTTTCTGAGAAGGGCAAGTCTGGCAGTAACAGCAGACAGGCACACAATGGTGCTGCATCAGCAAGAAATCTGAGCAGATGGTTAAATCCTAATTCTGCTGAGCTCCCCAGTGTACATTCTAAGCATAACTTAAAAGTTTTCCTAACGATAACCGTATAACACACAGGATCATGTATTACTGTGCTAGACAAACAATAATACTTGGAAAAAAGCAAAGTAATACATTGCAATATTGTAAAAAGCCATTGGTAAGGGTTTAGGAGCTTCATGTGAGTATACAATGTCTTTGAGCAAAAAATCCAGGTTTTAAGACATGCCTCTGCACTCCAGTGTTCTTCAAATGGCTACCATTAAAAAAAAAAAAGTGAACATTATAAGCAAATATTTCATGGGCAGGGAAAGACTATACTAACAAAGTAAAACATTTTGTTATATACTGGAAAAAAGAAAAGGCCTCAACATTGCGAAAGACTGCAAATTTTCTCCCACACTTCCCTTTTTGCATCCAGCCTGAATTGCCCCAGTGCTGTCTCCCCATGGCAGTGAAGTCCCTACTGAGGACTGCTGCAGGAGTAGAAGAATGTATGAGAATGCTGGGATGAATTTAAGTGTACATTAAGACATATTTACAAGTTTGTGGTTTGAAAAATGTTTAGAGTCTGCAGTTTCCTATGCTATCCACAGGAGGTAACCTCCCCTTGCATTATCTTGCCAGAGTAAGTCACTTTGAAGACAGAGGAAAAATGAAGGTATCAGTGGCGTTTATAATGGTTTAGAGGCAATGAATCCAAGTTAATAGCTGTGTCTGCAATGAACTCAGTGTCTGCAGGAGCTGGGACTATCATTTGAGACAGCTCAGGCAACCATTCTGTGAGTGCACAGTCAGCTTGGAGCTAAATGATGGTCAGGGTTCTACCACACTTCCTTTCCTTTACTGTTCTTCCCCACCCTAAATTCAGAATAGACTCTCTCTCTGTCTCATTTTAACTTGAAGCCTGTTTTCCTCTCTCAAGCATGAAAATGAAATAAATATCTTACAGAGTTTAGAGCAAAAATAAGATAGGTTTTACCTTCTGAAGCATTGCATTGCCGTGGTGACTATAGACATTGTGGTGGCTGATCTCTCTTTTGTATTGATATTCATAGACCTGGTTAGTTATATTAATCAGCAGAGTAGATGGCCCAGATTTCAGCTTTTCACATTCATAAACAGTCCCACTTTCAACATCTGGTGATTTTGTCACATATCGTATAATTAATCCCATTACAAGGCCTGGAGAGTAAAGAAAAAAAGAAAAATGAAAGATATTCAAGTATTTTTAAGTATTTGATGTCACACATTTAGAGAAAAATTAGCTCTGACAAAGCTAGGATACCTTCTCAGTGTTTCTACATTTATAGAAACTCTCAACACTTCATGGATGACCACAAAATATTGTTCCAAAACAGTCATTTCATTAGAATGCAGATGTTGGTTTGACATATGCACAGTCATACTCCTATTTTTGTGATCCAGTTGCTGGCATAATAATAACTGAGTTTCTCACCCCACTGCATTTTCAATAGTTATTTAGAGCAGGGAGATGTCTGCACAACTCATGTGCTGAACTGAGCATATAAACATCAGCTGTGCTATTGGGTATTTTTCACACTTCATTTGTGGGGACAAAACTCTGACACATCCTCAGGCATATTCTGCTTTCTGTAGAAGTCTGCATTTTTGAGACTGTATAAACATAGAAAAATTAAACCAGGAAGAAGGGAAGGAATAATAAGACTATCTACAGTTTAGGGCTCTTACCTAAGACAGATATTTTGTTTCCCTTTATATTTAACAGAAAGGAAAATGTACTTCTGCAGCCATCCTCTGGATGGTATAGCTCTTTCTGCTGGCTCTAGTGGGAGGCTGCATGTTTACTTTAGGAGAGGTAATATTTAGCTAGATAACATTACTGAGATTATTTCCACCCTCAGAGACTTTGATTTGGTTTAAAATTTAATTTCCATACTTCTTTTATGCCCTGTATGCTTTAAGTCCCATGCATAGAATGAACAGCTTTACAGTTACTAATTATTAACACATTCATAAAGTGCTAAGAATGCTTAGATGAAATACTGATGGAAGACACCTAAACATCTAGATAGATGCACTTACTATTAAAAGATAAGAAAGAAATTAAATTACATGAAATATCAGAGAAGCATCTGCAAAATATGATGTTACAGTTTGGTCCCATAATTAGAAGGGGATACAAGTGATCACAAGGACCTCGAGAATCCCTGTTATTGTCACATCTTCTCCCAGCAGAGACTCTTGGAACTGCAGATTCCTGGCACACCTGTAAGTCAAGTTTGTAGCTTCTTGGAGTGATGCTAAATAACAGCTGTATTGCCTGTTTTAGTGTGTGCATGCATTTGTGCTTGTTTAGAATCTACTGTTTAGTATAGCTGCTTTCTGTAAATGATAGAGGATTTCAATAAGCTGTAGAAAATCCCAAGACCTCTCTCTTAAGTTACACAGCATTCATGCAATAAATCAGATAATAAATCTAGCTGTAGTAAAAGACAGAATTCCTCAAAATGTTAGGGGAAAGTATCTATATGTAAAGGGAAGCAAGCATTGCATGTGCAACTACTGAAATATGACTTCTGCGGTGGTCATGCCCAAAATCATGAGTCAGAAACCAGGAAACCATTCATTAGTTAAAACTGTCAGGGTTTTCAGCTTATTTTTATTAGATTTCTTCTAGAAGAATCACATATTTAATTTCTAAATTCAATTTCAAATACATTAAAAATTCAACTTAATTTGATAGACTTGGTGTTTTTCATCCTCTGGAGCAGAAAACTTACAGGTTTTCCTTTACCATTTTTGTCCTTATGACTCAATGTTTTAAATGACAGCGTCTGATACACTTCTGTTACCAGGTATTACTTAATCTGCTCAGGTAACAGAAATATTTTGTAGACATTCACCAAGGCCTGTGCAAGGACACTAGCAGAAAAAGACTATTCAAAAAGTGTTTTAAGCACATTTATTTAAATGCAGCATTGAAACAGAAAAGGGGGTGACTAACGCTACAGATTTCTTTAAAAAAGTCTCAACTATCCTTTGAAGTCGGATCTTGCAGTGAAATCTCACTCTAACTACAGCTCAGTCATGTTTCAATGGAAGGCAATGCTGGTTTTCCAGGTTCTTCAGTGGAAGCAGGATAAAATCTTTAATCATAGATGTGACAATTGGTGGGATTTTTTATGTCATTGTGCCAAACTCCTGAGCTAAGCAGGACTGTTCTTTCCCCAGGATTTCATCTAGTCAGCTGTTAAATGCTTTCTGTAGTAATAACACTTGAGGAGGTAGTTTTAGTCATTACTTGATTTTTCCAAATATTTAAGATTTTCTTTCAAATTTCTTTTTCTCAAGAATGATATTCCTCTCTTCACCTCACCACTACAAAATGTCAGTTTCTGCCTTAATTGTGATTTTCCCATACTGTCTTCTGAGTCCCAACAACCTCTCTTCATTGTGAATGTTGTAATCAGGAAGAAAATGAAATACTCTTTTTTATTGAGGTTCAGAGATTCCTCTTCCTGGCACCTGTTCTATCAATTTCTGCCTGTGAGAAATACAGATACTCAGAACACACCATCAGAAGGCAACTACAGTTATTTCACACAAGAGGCATACTGGATTTAGAAGGCATGAGAATCATAGTGTTCATCATGAGACACCTCCACCAAAGCTGAATCCAGAAGTGATTGTGCCTCACTTCCAGATGCACTAAATGGGATCCTCAGAAGGGGCTGCAAAGGGCTCCTGTGAGTCAGCTTTCCCTCTGCACTCCTGTCAAAGCTGGTGAAACACCTCTAACCACTGCAACCCAAAGCCATTTTATGTCAGCACCACAATGGCTCTTCTGTCACTCAGCCTTTTTGTGTTTTCCTTCCAGTGTGATTAAAGAATCCCATGGAGCACAACACTGAAGGCTGGTACATCTGCAACCAGCCTCACCTCCCCCTAGGGGGTACCACCCACTCCCTAGGGGTGACAATTACTCAAGCTGAGAACAATTTCAATTTAAATTTGGTAATTAACCTCCCATATAAAAGGCACAGCTTGGCTTGCTGCTGGTTTGGGTTTTTTTTGTTGAGGTTCAATTCTGGCTGCCTACTTGCAGGACTATTTTAGCCTCTTACTCAGAGCTGAGTGGTGGTACCTCTATGTGAGCCTGATACCTGAATTCTGGGGAGAAGGAGCAATTTGGATACTTGCCCTCAGTTTGTCACTGTGTAGCTCTGGACCATTGCTGCACTAATGTGAAAGGCCATGACTTACATCTTATATGGAGAATTTGATACCTAATGCTTTATGGCTGAGGCATTCAAAGGTACCTGGCCTTGCAGGAGGAGGCTGCAGGCACTTTGGTGTTTTACTGGCTTGTTGTGTCTTCTCCAGCACTGAGGCCACATCCTGGGGCCTGGGGCTATGAGAGGGCTCACCTGCTCTGACCCCAGGCAAGTGCCTTTGTTTCCATCAGTGCTGGTGTAGATCATCTCCCACACTATTCCTGAGTTTGCTCTTGTATAGGAAACTCTGTCATACCCATCTGTCTCCCTGGTATCCAGAAATCAGGAATTAAGTTGAGTTTACTATTTGTGGTCTGTTTCTCAAACCCCACTACCATGTGCAGAGAAACTTGCTCTCTGAGACTCAGGAAGACCAAGGAATGAATGAATGAATAGGTAAGTCTGTATTCTTCCTTGTTGTTTGTGAGTGATTTTTCAGTTTGGTCTCAAAACAAAGAAAACAATTTGAGTCTTTAAATACTTTCAAGCTAAATGCCTTGCTGTACATATATATGTATATATACACACACTGTGAAATAATGTTGAATTAATTCTTGTGGACTAATTCTGCATTATTCAGACTGCTTTTGGTTTTTTTACTTTGTAGAAAGATTTTAAAATTAAATATAGTTATACTTATTGTTGAACCACTACTTTGATTAAAAAAAATGAATACACCTCAGTTATTCAAGCTTCTAAATGGACAATATAGTTGTTTTTTTTTTCTAGCGGGAACTATTCAGCCTAAAACTGAATTTTCCTATAGAGTCTATGCAAAAAAAAAAAAAAAAAGCCTACCCCCCCCTTTTATTTGTTCTCTACTTTAAATAGCACTTTCTATCAGGCTGTGTTCAGTTTGTGGCTTTTCAGCACTTTACAGTAACTATAAAACTTCCTGGTTTTGTCTTTCTAAGTTTGTTTGTTTCCCCTGGTGTTCCTCACACTTTGCCTGTCCTCCCTGTCCTCTCTGCTGCTACTCCCCTAGGGGAACAGTTGAGGAATATGGACCCACCTGTCATCCTGGGGACACACTCTGCAATAAGTGCCCAGATCCTATCACGTGAAGCCAAATTATCAGTGCATTGCATTGCTACTCATATATCTAAAAAATAGCTCAATGGGCTGGAGCACAGCAAACTGTAAGGACTGGGGCCTCTTTTTGTGCAGAAAAGGTAGAAATCAGAATTGTTTGGATAGGGAAGGTGAAATTAAGTGAGGGCAGGACTTGTCCCACTGTCAGTGCTTGGTGTCATGAAGATTTTCTCCCAAAGTTGCTGCCTATTGATCTGACAATCTCTCTTATGACCTCTGAGATTGCACTTTCTTTTCAATATTGCTATTCCATGGTGTTAAAGATAACTACACCCGTATCCAAAATTTTGAAGAATAAGGAGGACATCATTAGCTTTTTGGATCCTACAGATAAGCTTTTTTCCCTATTTGAAGGTTGCCATAAATAATGCAAGACTAAAGAGATAGTTTATTTACAATCATGAGGAATGTTTTAATAATTCAAAGGCTCAGTCCTGCTGGAGCACTAATCTCTTAACCAATCAAAAGAATATGAGCAGGTTATCCTCATGATGTGCAGAGTATGTTCTGGGCAGGCAGCAAAACAGAATGAAATGACAAGTAAAACTCTAATTCCATACTTATTTATTTTTGTTTTGTTCTATTCTCCCATATTTCAATTCTGTTTTGACTGGCTTTTGTCTAAATCTTCAGAAAATGCCATCAGCTGCACATGGCAAACAGCACAACAGTGAGAAGGAAGCTACTGCAGTAGAGGCACCCATCTTAACAAAAACAGCTTTGGTGTTACACTGCTAGAGGATGTGGTGTGCACAGAATGTGTCAGAACAGGCTGGCCCTCAGGTAACAACTGAGCTGTTGATTTCTATTTTCCATTTTGACAGTTTGTCCTGCTGTATGTATCTTATGGCAGTAGAATCTCTGAGAGTGAAACAGCACTGAGAGAACGAGAAGAGAAGTCATTCTCAGAGTGGAAGGGTGTACCATTGAACCAGAGAGTACTCAGGGGACAGTGCAGAAAGTTCTGCGTGAGAGTGAAATGCAACATGGCAAAACTTCATAAAAGATTAGAACTAGACAGGCAAACTAAAGTCACCCTACAATGACAGCATTGAGAGCAAACTTGAGACACATTCTTCAGTGTGCTTTTCAAAGACACAGAGCAATGCCAAAAGAAAGCTCTCAAGATCATTTAAACTTTATTAGACAACATGTCTGTATCTACAAGGTTCCTTAGACTAACAGCTTTGAATGTTATAAAAACCCAAGCAAACTGTTTTTGTAAACAGTAAACTCCCCAGCTCTGCTGTCTGACCAGAGGAGCAGAATGCACATGCTGAGGATAACCAGCTCGTCACAGTCGCTCCCCTACCAAGGCAGCCTCTGGCTATTTCAGGAGAGATGCTGTCACATCATTATTTTACCATACACTTATGGAGCTGATGACATTTAATTCAGCACATTTCTGAGCTCTGTCAGCACTTGATCTCAAGTGCCTGATCATAAATATGCAACTGGTCTGATGTTATGCTGGCACTAGAATTTATACTCACCATAAAGCATAGCTCCTCCAGTTTCATGCAGAAAGCGGAATCGATGGTTTTTAAACAACCAAATTGTTAATATTGTAAGGATGAGTAGAAAGTTAAAGATTAGCAGTTCCACAGCTCCCTGATGATAAAAGTGATCTTCATCTTTCACTGATACGTATTTCTTCAAATTCTCCATTTCATTCCCTTTACAGAAAGTATGTGGAAAATAAAAGAAGAAAAAAAAAATCACAGGAAGGAAACTGTTGTCACCTTTAGTACAAAAAGTCCAGACACTACAGAAATTCACAGCAAGCACATCTGTTTCATTTGCAGCCTCATGGTAAAGTGCCCCAGCTCAGAATTCAGCTGGATTCTAGTTACAGCTTCCTGTTTCTCTCTTAAAGCTGCCCTGTCTCATTTCTAATGTTACGATTGTCTCGCTGGACTGCGCTTGCTCTGGCTGTGGATGCACGAATTGCCTCCAAGGCTCAGACTCTCCATTTCTAAAATTCTGTTGGAAAACTCAGCATGTGTTCAGAATGTTTTCTTCCTGTGGTTTACAGCCCAATCTGAATCCTAGGAGTCCTATTTTGTCTTCACAGTTTAAGATGAAAAAAATTATGTTAAAAAAATGGCATAACAACCTTTACTATATTTTGGAAGTTTAAGAACCTTTCCGCTTTCTCACTTTCCTATGTTTAAATGTAAATGACATAGAAAAAAAGTGGCACTTTACTATGGTGCAAAGACAGAAGAAGAAAACAAATCAATGGATAAGGATTTCAAGATTTAGGCATTTGTATTGATCCTGCCAGAAGACAGATCTCGGTAAAAGCAAGGGTCCAATTACTTGGAATTAGAAGAACTTAAACTCCCCTATTGAACTGAATAAAATGCAGTGGAACATGCTTTTCATCATTTCTGCTGTTTGCACATTTTGATTTATTCAATTCATTATTCCATTAAGCTAGAAAAACTGTAGAAAAACCCTACGTATAGCAAATACTCCTGGACTTTTCTGTCTACGCTCAAGGCTGCAATGCATTTACATACAGAGAACTTCAAACAAGCTCTAATCTTCATCAGAAAAAACAGCAACTCTACTTCTCATTATAAAAGATAATATTCTCATTATTTGATGTTAAAATCTCATAGCTTTTTTTTTTTAAATACATTTTGGAGTGAACTTATCTGTACAAAATCCATTCCAAGTCAGGTAGGTGTCAAAGGTGAATAACCTGGGAATACCCAGCTGTCCATACTCTCAGTAATTTTGGGGCCCTAGCTCATAACAGAGAGTGTTCCTGGGGAGGCACTGTTTCTTCAATCAATCTAAATATTTTGTTCTCGATAATCAATCTGTTCCATCCTCTGCATAAGAGAATTTAATCCCCTTTACAGGTTTCCCCTTTTTTCTTTCACTTTGTAAGGAAATTATTTTCCTTCTAGTTCTTTTTTTATTAATGTTTTTTTTCTTTGCTTATGAGATTTTTTCAATCTCTCTCAGTGGTTTCACTTTGTTCTCTACATGTTTCACTTTTTTCTCTCTCCTTTGTGTTTCCCTCATTTTCTCTTTATTTTTGTAGGTTTACCTTATAATTTGCAAACATGGCCAGGGTTGTTTAAGTCAAAACTGTATTTCTGAACTAATTTTCAAGGGACTCTCTGTGTGATGCAAAGCTGGTAGAAACCAGACAACACCTCCCAAACTAATGAATTGTGCAACTCAATTTAAAGCGAGGGTAATGATGCTAACTGGTATTTTTTGAGAATTATTCAGTACCGCATTTTAAATTAAAAAACAATGGGAATTAGGTGTAGAAATTTAAAAAACAAAGGGAATTAGGTGTAGAAATTTAATTATACAACTAATGCAACTGTTTAAAAAAATGTTAGTTGCATAGCCAAGGCTTATAAATTTCATGGAGGAGAAAACATAAAAATAAAGGCTTGGTTTGGTTTTCATATTCACAATTTGGAAATGACAGTGACCCGAGTTTTGTGAGTCTGATTGTCCATCTCCAGTGTAGAAGTATCAAAAGCAAGTAAAAGTAAAATCAATTGAAAATAATCATATTCAGTTTATTTTGCAATAAAACCCAAAGATTTGCTTATTATCAAAGCCAGTTCTTTTCCACCCTGTGAAATAAGTAATTTGGAGGCACTTATAATAAAATCAATGGTGAAGCAGCCCAAAACAGTGAAAGAAGGTAATTTTATTCTGAAAATCTCAGTGATTGGACTATTAACTTCAGATTTGGGAGACCAGGCCCAGGTTTTTATTTTAATTTACCCGAACTCATATTTTTCACCAAATAACAAGGAGTTCCTTAGTCTTACTGCTAGAGCAGGTGTGGTATGAAATATTTGAAACACATAAGTGTTAATTTCCAAAGCTGCCTTTTCCCTTTTGCAAAATAGGGTTATGATTCTCTCACAAGATAATGTGATACATGTTTGTGAAGCAATCACATGTTACAGCAATTTGCACCAGATCAGAGCTTAAATGAAAACAGAATTTCAGGTTTAGTATCAGGCTTGCAGGTGTTGGACTTAGGGCTTAAATTCTGCCAAAGCTCCTTATATAATTTTGGGAAGGTTTGGTTCTAAACAGCATTCACCATGTTACAGGTTTGGGGTTTCAGGTGTTGCTTTCCTCTGAGGTGTAAGACAGTTTCAAATCAGCTTTCCAGACCCAGCCACTCATCATAGTTCAGCTTCTGAGGAATCCAGAAATGACATCTAAAAACTTGTTTTTCTTTGCATTCTCAACCTTTGTATTAATTATTACTATACATTAGCTGAAATATGCTAAAGATATGACAATTAAGGCAGGATAACTGTTGCAAGATGTTTGTAAGTGATAATTTTATACACGCATTGTTGGAGGAAATATATTAGAATTAAGTGGTGCAGGGCCTTAAGAATGCTTTTTGCTTTTAATAATCTGGTGTCATTTGGCACATATAGGCTACTTAGAGGGATGCCTCAAATGTTCGGTCGTACATGGAGAAGAGCTCATGTGAAAGCTGCGGGTAATAGAAGAGCCTGTATGAAAAGCTCCTTTTGTTACACCTTGTCCTGACTGGTATGGCTGTATTGTTGTTCTGTGTATGCCATGTGATTTTATTAGATGTACACAGAGCCAGAAACCTCTTGAGCCAAATTAAGCCAAATCACCTCTCTAGTGTTTCTTTAGCAAATTTTTGTTATGTACAGTTTTGTAAAGAATGATGAGTCTGAGTAGATTAGGAGCAGCCCTACTGAGAAAATAGGGCCATGCATGGAAAATACACAGAAAAACAGTATGGACTCAAAAAACCTTATCTGGGTTTGCAATAAGGTCTCACTTGAAAAACTGTTGGCAATGTGACGAGGTAATCTGATTTTTTTTGTGCTCAGGTCTTTCCACGTTTTTTCAGGTAAACCTATTTTTAGGGGTATCCAGGCCCTTCAGCAATTTCCCTTCCTAAAAATGGAATAACTTCCCTTCAAGTTTTGATTGGTTTGCAGGTTAAGTAGGAAAACAATCTGTTGCAACAGCTGTATCATATTTCCAATATAGATAACAGATGATAAATTAAGAAGGAAGAGAACTTGATAAAATAGAAAGGTACATTTTGGCTTTAAGAACAGGCTACCAGGTGAATGAAGAAAGTTTTCATAGGGAAGATATTTTGAATACTACTTAACAGGTGAAAGAGACAAAACAAGTGAAAGTTTTTGTGGAAGGCAGTATGTCAAGTAATTCTCATAATACTGTGTTCTTACTACAAATAGTATTTGCTTCATCTTCTCTGGCATGTAATTTTAATGAACAAGAGGTAGTAGTCTTACTTATTTTCTGTGTCCACCTTATCAACTCTATGGATTTCACAGAAAAATAATCTTTACCTTGGCAGATGTAGAAGTCTGCTCTAATAGAAACTATCAAGATGGAATAGAAAGCAGGAAGAGTCTTGTAAATCAGTAGAGGGATACTCACCTTGGAAGATATAAAGTCAGAAAAGGAGCATAATGTAAAAATTGTAATAAATTACAGTTAGTGGGAATTCCAAGCAATGCTTTAGCACCACTGGAACTTCTGCAAGCATAGGAAATCAACCACTTTGTGAGTACACAGATAACAAATGTTCTGTCACAGCTCGCTTGCCTAAAATCCCCAGACAGACTGGAACAGGATTAGTGGGATCACAAGTGGTTATCCTTCTCTAATCCATTCCAGCCAAGAAGATCTGCCTTGCCAGGTCCTGCTCTGATACACAACTGCCCAGGAAATACTGTGGGCTAAGGCCACTTAAGGCCACTAAGCCCACAGTGGTGGGCTAAGTGTCATCTATAATTGCCAGGCCTCTGTGTATTTTAAAATCTCTTCCTCTCCTGCTTAGAATAGTCTTCCTATGAAACCAGTTTATTTTCTCGTTGCTATTGATCTTGTTCTCTCTTTTTTTCTGAGGTCAGACTCTGGTTTTTCTTATTTGATATTGCTAGTATTCAATCTACATGGGTCACAGAGCCTCTAGAGACAGAAATAAATCCACATAATCTATGTATCTTTATGTTACAGCTATGACACTTAGCTGAAAAATAGCATTAAAAATAATTTCTGCTTACTGGAATACAGCTTTCTATCTTGGTGGTAGACTACCTTGGGGAGCTGATTCATGTTCAACTCTTAGAAATGTGGGCTTGAGCATATATGCTGGTTTAAGTTTAGTTTCCTATAAAGCAGGCAATGCATCAGTCTCACAGACTATACTACAAGCTGGAATGTGTGTACTAAAAACTGAGGCAAAAAGGTCATTGAATTCCTTTGTCTTTTCCACGTCCTTTGTCACTAGTTTCTCTGCCCCACTGAGCCTGGGTCTACACTTGCAGGAGCCACTTCTGCTGCCCTTTTTCTTATATCCCTACTGAGTTACAACTCTGTTTGTGTTTCTCTGTATGCTCAGACAATGTCTCTATATTCCTCCTGGATCACCTGTTTCTGCTTCCATTGCTCTACTTCCTTTTCCCTGTTTGAGCTCAGCCAGGTGGTCCTTCATCCACACCAGCCTCCCCTTGACTTTCTGCCTGTTGGGAGGTCTTTGTGGTTTGAAGCAGCTCTCACGGAGATCAATCTCTCCTGGGCTGATGATATTTATACCCCACGCTTCCATATCGATGTGATACCACATCACTGATCCAATTGTGTTGAGTAAACAGCAACTACAGGAAAAACTGCTGAATTCAGGATTGCCACACCACAGCAGCAAACACCCTGACTGTCATTGCCATTTAAGGCTCAACCCCCCCCCCCNCAAAACCCCAAAGGCTGCCTGAAAAAGTATTTTGGTATGGTCCTTTTTGTTTTACTCAGGTTTATTGCGCATCAGTGTGTCCTTTGGTGACTTCTGTTTCAGATACAAATTATATTACATTGTACTGTGTTGTAACAAAATGCTAGAATGGAATGCAGGAACAAATACCTGTTTAACTGCCTTTCATGACAAGGGCTACTCTTTTCCATGAGTCGAATCTGAAAGCACATCCCACTAGAGGGCTCTCGTTACACGTGAAATGGAAATCTGACTCCAGCACTACTGGGTCTTCTATCAATTTTCCAGGTTAAAGATAGGTTCTGGTTTATTTAAACAAAGCATTATAGTGCGTCAGTATACTGGATTGGATCCCATTTGGAATTCATAATTATTTTTGTGACTTTATTTTCAGAGGAAGCGTGCTGATCCAACTAGATTATTTTTAGTTTGTGAACATGAACATTTTGGATAATTCCTAATTAAAAGAAACATCTTGCCCCAATCCTTATTTCCATTAGATAAGTAGGAATCAGATTAGTCTGAAGTTGTTATTTTATAGGTTCTGCAAATATCACTAAACTATTTTTTGTGGGGACTTACATGTACATGTGCTGGCCTTTCTTATGTGCAGATAACCCTGCTTCCTACCTCAGAGCCTAAAAGCGTATTTTACAGAAATAGACCAGTAATTAACACTGCTGTTTTCATCCCTATCAGTATCCAAACAGCAGCTGCTCCTTTTTTCATTTCAACACTGTTATAAACTTGTAAATAAGTAACATTAAGAATAGTTAATCATCATTTCTACATAATAGTACCGTGCTATCCACAGCAGTGTTTCAAGAGAACAGATTGTGTTCTTCCATTCTGAAGACACCAGGGCTATGTTTGTAAAGGAATGTGGGCACAAGAAATGCAGGCAGGTGCTTTTGAAAATCCTGGTGGACTGTAACTCCTATTGCAGACAAAGTTTGGCCCTGCACTCTTTTGTAGTAATCAATTTTTCTTTAAGAGAATTATGACTGAAACATAACTAATTTAGATCTGGGAATATCTCTTTGGAGTGCCATATTGCTTTCCTTACCCAAGGGAAAACTCTCTCTGATCTCCAGTTGAGCCCTTGGCCTGTGCTCTCTCTTCCTTTGCCGTTCTCTGTGTATGTTTGGGACAATCATTTCTCTTTGCTCTGAGCCATGTTTTACCCTCATGTTGCTCTTGCTTCCAACCTCCTAATCCACAAACCTCTTTTCTTCCAACTGACAGTTTTCAAATATTTTTCTCTTGTTCTCTGGAAACTCTAGTTGCTATAGAGACACCTGATGATTACAGAGACAGTGACTACCTTTGTTAGAACCTCAGTTGCTATAGCAATGACTGTTGGCTGTGGGTTCAATGAAATCTGCTACATGGTTCATGCCCTTTTACACAGCAATACAGCTTGTAAAAGCTTCTTTTAATTGTTATGCTCAGTAATGAGACTGTGAGCCAAATTCTGTTCTAATTGAAGTCAGTGGGAGTTTTGCCATTAACTTCGACCACAGTTTGATCCTAAACTCCTCTGTCCATTAATAACAAAAGGAATCCACTATCAGCACTGTGGCCAACAGGGTTTGGCTTCATTCAGTCAGTAACAGCTGAATGTGGGAACAAAGCTTTGATGTCTTTGACTGTATTTCAGTAAAGTCTGACTTAAATGATAATATTTTTCTTTTGAATATCATAACTAAATCATATCATTGACTAAATAGTCAATGCTCAGAGCAAACATATCATAGTCCTTGTGGGGACCTATGTGTATTCTTTTAAACAGAAGAATTGTGAAACAAAAATGTATTTTTTAAAATATTTAGACTATTTTGTTTTCTTCTAGGAGAAATGATTCCCTTTTGTTGCTTTGTGGAAATAGTGACAAGAAAGTAAACATTTTCAAGGGGATATCATCACTTCACAGAAGAGGCATCCCTACTGAAAAGGTAGATATAATTCTGTTCTTCCAAAGGACGTTATTTCTTGGCAGTATCCCTGAATTTTTTTTTTTTTTTACACTACGGGAATGACCTCTGAAGAATGTCTTAAAGTCAACTTTGTCTTTGAGCTATTTCTGTTCTATTTAAGGTATCCTGGAGATACTTTCAAGGTCACAGGAATCCCATTCAAGTAGAAGTTGAGGTTGGAAAGCACTGTATCTGATGTGTCCATCCACAAACGTTTGTTTCGTTAGGTTATACCCAAATTATCACATATTATGACTGTTGTAGTCATTTGTGCTTTTATCTGGCAGCCTCTTCAGGAACTCATTATTGTTCTCCTCTTTCTCCTCTCTCCTTCACTGTTTCTGTGAAGTTATAGGGAAATTTGCTATGAGTTTGTGTCAGAACAGTTTTTACCCTTAATCCTGTCTATAAAGGTTAAGTCACAGGCAAGATTACAAAATGTCTAATTTTCAGCAAGCCCAGAATAATGACTCTGACATGCCCACTTCAACAGTTGCTGCAAAACTAACAACCTAAGAAGTCCTGTTACAGACTTCTACTATGCATATTTTGTGTGACAATCTGCTCATTTTAAGCAGTCATGGCTAGATGAAAGAAAAGTACCTGAAATAAGTGCCATTGATCTCTTTAGAAAGAGCTAGGCCAGAATGAACAGAATAGAGTTTTTCATTTGCTAAGGGAAAAGTAAGAAATGGAGAAACATTGCCGTTACAGCTGAAAAACAACTATTCTTGTACCAGCACATGTTGTGTCTACATTTCTACAAGAGTCACTCCCCAGGTACTGTCAGACACCTGCAGAACATCAGGACTCTGTGTACTCCCATGCTTTTGGTGTGCTTACTGCTCCGTAGCATTTTCTTGTACCCAGACCAAGATGCAGAAGGAATCCAGACTCACTTATCTCTCCTTTCCCTTCATATAATTTCCTTAAAACCTGGAATTTTTTCTTGCTGCAGCAGTCATTTTTATTTCTCTTTCTTCTGCTCTCCAAAGATAAGCTGTGTAAGACTCCTAAGATGAATCATAAAAAAATCCTTTCTTGTGAATTCTGCTCTCCTCTGGCGATCAGTTTCATCTGCTGATCAAAGGCCATTTAGGCATTCCTTTGTTTTGACACAAGCCTGTTGGTCAGAGTGGTTGTTCTTACTGTTTCTGAATGCCAGGCTTTCTGCGAGTAGAGGCTCATGAATTGTAAACAATGATCTATTGTGAATCCTGTGCAATTATCTTCTTGAATTTCTGATTAATTTAGCACCAAAAAATCAGAATGAAAGAATAATTCAGATTTGAAGGGACTTCAAGGGTCATCTCATCCAAAGTCTGAACCAGCTTAGATTGGGCTCCAAGACGCTCAGTGTCTCACAACGTTATTTTGTTTTTCTGGATATTTAATTTGCAGGTATAAGAGAGAGGAATCAAAAAAGTACTGCATTCAGTAGTGTTAGCATTTTGAGTTATATAAACAAAAAAATTTATAATGTAGAGATGAAATTCAAAAGTCATACATAAACTCCATTGTACTCAAAGCATCTTATGGTGACTCCAGCATTTTCATTCCTCTGTCAGTTTGCACATGGAAAAACATTAGAACTGCTGCTTTTCTTGCTTAAGGTTCACTTTCTTAGGCTTTACATGAACATCTTCCACCAGTCTGTTATGGAAGACACAGGAGACGGAAATACTAAAAATTCTTGGGGACCATTAATTCTTGAGAGATTTTCTGTTTTGCTAGAAAAAGCTTTATGAATTGTGTTCTGTGCAATCTATTTCTGAGCCATATGAGGAATTTTGTCCTGTCTTCTAACATGCATACACAATGTATTTTAGATTATTCAGATAGTCTGCTTGGATTTCTAGTGAATTCTTGTATGATTTACAGACAAACTGTGTTCTGGTATTTGAAAGAGAGATATTATTTTCTATGCCCTCCTAGTAAAAGTACATTATCTGGCATGAGCAACAAACAATCTCAAGGCTGTGTTTGTTGCTGTCAGAGGGCAAACAGATACTTATTCCCTGTTTGAGGCTGTTCTTCCATCCATGCCCCATATTAAAACTTGCAGCAGTTCTCTGGCCCTGGTAGGGAGAGGACCTGCAGGGGCTCACCAGCCCACGATACTAAAGGCTTGGAACAAGCTAGATTTGTGAGTCTTCAAATCACATCTATTTTCTGACAAGTGCTCCCTAATAAATGCTCAAGTGATTAAACAGTGCACTCCCAGGACACTGAGACTGCTGTGGATGTTCTTGTCTCTCACAGGTTAGACACAGTTTAGGAAGAAACAGCGTATCTGCTCGACATCCTTGGAAGTACAAGAAAACAATTTTAGGATAAATCAGCTAAGTATCCCAGACAGAAAGTGGTAGGAAGTTATTTAAGCTGAGCCAGCACTTGTGGCTTTCCTGCTTTGTTCTCAGATTTGCTGTTAACAGTGTTCTTTATCCACCTTGTCCTTTTCCTTGCCAGTCTTCTGCCTCCACTGCAGGTCAGGAGAAATGGTTTTTCCTTATAAAGCAGCTCTAGCAAGCGAAAAGGAAAAAGGGCATTGGACTTAGGTTTACATACTTGACATGGCTTCTCTGGAGCACAGCTTGACCTCTTCCATTAATGTTGTCTCCACCATGTCTGACAGTCTAAACCTGGCAACACTCTAGCTGCTGAGCACAGCCCTGCAGGTGTGCAGAAGATGGCAGGGTAGGGCCTCACCCACCAGAAACAAGATTCTCTGAAACGGAAAGAGCAATTAGTAAGGGATTATTAGATCCATGACTCACAGCAGTCCTTTTAAAATTTGTTTTGGTAGCAGCAAACCCCAGAACTTTTGTGCATCTACATATTCTGGCACTTCAAAGAGGAATCAACCAAACTGGTCTTGGAAAAGAGGAGAAATTGTAACTTACTGACCAGTGGCCTTTTACTGGATGTGAAGGCAGAACAGTCATAAAGGTTGAGCATTCCTCTTATTGCTTAGATTTTCTTCCCACCTTCTAAATGTATAGAGAAATAGTCTTTTAATGTAGTTCTTAATATATTTCACAATATTCTCCATGAAAAAAAACCCCAGGGTACTTCTGGGGTGTCAAATGGGATATATTACATCATAAAACATGTTTGCCACATTCCTGAGCAAGCTTAAAGGCTCTCTTTGTCACTCTGGAAGACTCTGCCAGCAAAACACAGGCTATTATGTTTATCTGTTCTCTGGTTTTGAATATGGCCTTTTGTTCAAAGATCCATTTCAACATGGGTGAGTAAATGGTCACTTATTGCCTCTGAAAGAAAGCAGTTCCTTGAGGTCCATTTACATCTTGCATATTGATTTAATTTTAGGGGTTTTAAAAGAAGTAAAACTGAAAATACCATTATCTGGCTTTGGGAGTTCTTCTTCTATCTAGAAATCATGAATTTAAAAATATAATTTCATAACTAACAACATTTGGAATGTGGCTATAATAATATTTTATAACAATAGGTATTTTTCATATGTTAAAATAGTAGAAGAAAACCGTATGTTGGTATTCTGATAATACAATGGGTTGCATTTTCCCACTGAAAATTCAGATTTCAAAATCTCCTCCTGAATCCCCATAGAAAACAATTCCATGGAATTTAATAATTCCCCTCTCACATAAGGGCTAGACTTCTTAGGAAAAAAAGCAAAAATGTTTTAATATATTATTTAAAGTTACTAAAACATCATTCAGCATATCCTCAAAATGAAATATTGTGTGCTGAGAAATACCTCTTACTATATTGCTTTTATTAAAAGAAAGTGTATCATGTAACTTTTCATGTAATATTTCAACAGATAGACAGCATTTTAAAAGGTAGGTTAAGATTTTAAACTGAATTGCAGTCTTGGTAGACAAATAGAGGAATATTTGAATACCAAATGCGAATGGGCAAATTTTTATGTCCTTCCTTAACAATTTTAGAATTCATATTAGAGTTATAATTTTGTAAAGGAAAATAGTACAATTATTGATATTGGAAAAACCCCCTGAGACAATCCTCAAATTTGTCGCTCATTTGCAGTGGATGGGTAGGGACCATAAAAATAGCTAGCCAGATAAACATTGTATTTTAAACAGAACTTTTGCTCGGGAACTAAATCTAGAGTTAGGTTGATTTGCCATCTGCTCAGCCATAAATTATTGTTGTTTTTAGCTTGGCTTTTCCTTTCTGTGCAATCTAAATCTAAACCAGACACATTTTTTTTGCAGTTCATAGAGGTGATATTGCCATGAAAACAAACAATCACTACTTGTTACTTGTGTTCTGTCATTCTACCTGAATTCATTACAAATATAAATCCCATTTGATATTTTTACATCTGAATTTAGCCACTTTAGGTCACCTTTTTTTTTAATACCATGTACTATGGTTAAATAGAGTATGTTCATTGTCCTAAGGAAGCAGTAAAATTCCTTTAAATAGTCCAAACATCTTCCTGTAAGTGAGGCAACATTTTCAAAAATACTGTAAATAATGGATTTTGTTTCCAGCATTCATATCTGTAAGTAAAAGTTGCTTTCTGAGCTTCTGTTGCAAAGCTAATAGAAGTCAATACAGTGTGACTTAGTGGGGAAAAAGGTATTTATTTCTTAAATAACAGTAAAAACATGGGGCTTTATAAATAGGATTTTTTCCTCCTTTTCACGTGGTTGGATTTTCTTACAAAACCCCAACCAAACGAAAAACAACAACAAAAACCAGAAAGTGATTAAGAAATCTTGAAGGAAAATGTAAAAGGGCTTCTGGAATTAAACTACTCTTCACAACAAATTGCCATGTATTTTTCCATCTTGCTCTTCTTGAGACATTGGACAACTGTTACAGCTCATGGTAGTACATCTACAAAGAAAGTGGGAACTGGTCCCATCTCTCTTTCACGAAGAAGAAGAAACCATTTCCTATGGGACAGTCACATTGTCTTGTAAGAAAACTCATACAGGAAGGACAGGCAAATTCAGCTAATATGTAGAATCAAGGAAAAACTCTGACCCCGAATACTGAGACTAGTGTTGAGATGGAATTGGAAGCAGGCATCATCACTCAAAATATGGATCCTGTAAACCAAGAGAAAAACTGTCTCAGAAGCACAGAGGTGCTAGGAAGCCACTTCCCAATAACTGTGTGGTTTTGTTTTTACTTTGAACCCAGCATGTCTATTTTGGGAGCTATGGCACTTCTTTTACAGAGATTAATCTTTTTGATGGGACAAACCTAGAGTGAAAATTGCTCATAATTAATGTAGAACTAATGAAGCCAGCTTCTTCTAAAGTCCAGATATGAGAGAGCTGAGACATCTGAATTCCTTTCCTGATTTTGCCGCATATTTTCCATAGGATAGTTATCATTTATGTCTTGTTGTGAGATACAATTTCTGTTTGCAAATGATTTTGGGATTCCTGAGTAGTTACAGTTCAAGTGTTCAGAAGTGTAGTTGAAGAATTGCCAAGTAATTCAACATTTTTCTAAAGTAACACATCCAGCTATAGGGTGGCTTCATATTTTGATGTCACCATGCCCAACCCTTTATTTGGATATGCTATTGAAGAAATGCTGCCAATAGCTATATGGAAGGTGTGCCTTCCAACTGCCCTTTGCTTCAGTCCCATTTGCAGTAATCTAAGGTGTCTTTGTTCTCTAAGCACTTAACTATGGAGTGTAATTCAGAAGCCTCCATTTTTAAGTTACTTCCACAGTGTACAGAGATTTCCATGGGAGAATGGCATTTCTAAAATTGCAGAATCACAGAAAGCTGGAACTGTGGCTGTAGTACAAAATTATGGTTGTCAAATGTGAGCACACACAATTTCTTTGTGTACCTGTGTGAGATGTATATTAATGCCAATGAACAATATTGTATCATAAATGGGTTGAAGGAGTGCCTTCTGTTCACTTGAATAGTGAATAATGTACTGAGGAAGATGAAATCAACACCAGTCAGTGCCATACATAAATAAATGTGGGGAAAGACTAGGATGGAATCTGTGTATTAAAAGGTGTTTTTCAGAACAGCAGACCTCGATGTTTAGCATGTCTTCACACATAATTTTTACTATAAACTCTGCAATGTTTTTTCCTTGTAGCATTAATGTCTAGGAAGCAAGATTTTCATCTGCAACAGCAGCATTTGGACAGATACTTAAAAAATTTAATTGAAAGAAAAAAAGCTGTTGCAGTGAGTTGGTTCTCTGTCCTGTCTCTGCTGGAGACACAAGGTTGGATTCTGAGTTGAGTCACAAATGAAAGAGTAATTTTATGCCAGTTACCATCTGTGCACCATCCTAGCACTACCACACATTTGAGCATCATTCCGAATGCTCTGAAATCCAAGCTCCAAGGACACACATCCTTGTCTCAGTAGCAGAGGTACTGACAGTGCTGCTTGGGAACGCTTAGCTGCAACTGCATGATGGTTCATTGTGTTACTGCTTCACTTATTAAAAGCAGATCCTCATCTCTCTTGTATCAGAAGAAAACAAGATCACAATTTGGCACCATAGCAGTGAAATAACTCATCTGCTGCCTAGTGCATTATTCTGTTAAGCACCAATATATCAACCAGACCCAGCTATAATCCCCTACTTTTTGTTTTAATCCTCCTGCACTTTTAAATGTACTTCCAATGTTGGAGATTTTTTTCTGCATGGAAATGTAATTATATCTTTAAGTTTGGGCACTGAAACATTTGCATCTGGCATGAGTGACTTTGATACCTACAGATAGATTGCATTAAGCTGGCTTTGCTGCTGAACACTGACAGGGCTTACAATTATGCCGTCACTGGATCTGCAGAAGCAGAGCAGGGAAGCAGCGTTTGTGAGGCTGCTCTGTGCCAGATGGCACACCATGGCAGAAAAATCTATTTGAGCCCTTGTGTTCTTGCATTATAACCAGCAGATTGTCAGCTGGAGTAAAGTACAGAAAGTATGTAATTTAACTGACCTTGTCTCTGTAGGAATTTTCAGATCAGAGGATGAAACTCTTGATGTTTTTCCTTGGTGAGGCCGTTTCATTTTTTCTTCTCTCCCTCGTATGAGATGTATCAGTAGTTGATAAGGACTGCTGCAAAACTTGCTCTGAAATGTGAATGATTTTTTAACTTGAAAGACATGCCATTTTAATAAAATAGCTCTCTTTAATACTGCTGCTCAATTCTATGACCTCAGATCCCTAAAAGCAAGTTTCTTTGGACTGCGAATTACAAAGTACAGCTCTATTCATTTTCATGAGTGCATGCTAGAAATTGTGTAATTTCATATTGTGATCTTTAAGTCAAACTTCAGACACAAAATCAGGCTGCTTTGTAATTCATCTGCAACTTCTCTGGATAAATCACAAAGCACCTTGTGATGTAACACAGAGTGGCCAGTAGCTACCAACTTTTGAGATGAATTTGCTGTGATTGTGATCTACCTAAACCCACTTGTGTGGATATAACCACCTTTCAGGAAAGCCTGAGGCATGAGTAACCATGATCTCTTTATTCTAGTCATCCTTATTACAAGGTCTGCAAACATGTAGGCTGTGTTACCATGTCCATCTGCAAAGCTGGGTAAGCACTATATGTTTTTCCATATGTGAAACTGTTGGCTGAAGCCAAAACTAGCTAGAACTGGCTTTCAAGTTACATCAACTTGACAGCAATTTGTTATTTATTTCTCATCAAAGCCTCAGCAGAGTGTTAAGCAGATGATTACATATATCAAATATATTTTTCTCCTTCCGGTATATCTACTATTGTAACATATAAAGTTGGGTTTTTATGAGCTTCATAGTTTCCTAGACCAGAAAGGACACTAAATCAGACAGTTTGGTGCCTTACATACTACATACAATTAAATTTAAGAAAGCTACCTCTTGATTAAGCTGAATCCATTGCTTAACTGACCAATAGTTTATTCTGCAAGTGTGAATTGGAAAAATTATAGAATCACAGATTAATTTAGAATGCAAAGGAAGTCAGAAGATCATGTAGTCCATTTCCCTGATGAATGTATGCCCAGTGTGGGTTGATTTCAGCTGATTCCATGAGACCCCAACCTTTCTAGGCTTGTTATCAACTTGTTATGAGCCCTCGGGACAGCAGTGGAATGGCTCTGTGGGACTTTGCAGGCAGATGGGAATGAACTGTGCCTCCGTGGCGAGAGCTGGTGTCAGCTCTGAACCAACAGGCACTGGCTGCAGTAGGTGTTGACTGACACAGTGGATTCTGCCTCACAGCAAAAATTTATTTTCCAAACTTGTAAAGCAGCCAGCAACATCGAAAGAAAATTCTGTTTCCAATACACCTTGGTTGTTTTATTGAATTTTTAAGAATCCTCAGTGGTTGCTTGACTAAGAAGAAGGAAAAAATCTGCCTGCATAAGCCAAGGAAAAATTGTTCCAGAGAATTATTTCCTTGCTGGAGATAAATTTCTCTTTTCTTAGACAAACACTTTGCAAAGATTTTTTCCTAGACTAAACTAATCCATCTCAGGAGACAATGTGGAACTTTTCATAGCTCTTATATAGTAATAGTGCTGATTCTGCACTAAATAAAATTTTTTAACAGTTAAGGGAAAAAATTTACATTCTTTTTGAATTATATTTTTTGGGGAAGAGGTGCACTAGTTTCTTATGTGGTCAGACTTTTCTTTGAAAGCATGGCCCTTTCAATTTTTAAAAATCTGTGTATCCTGGTGTGGTTTATTATTCTCCAAGTTGCTTCACTATGTGTTCTCTTTCATATAAGAGTAACAAGACTAGTTTGGTTTTATCCACTACTGTAAGATGTAAAAGACCTATTTCACCTTTTGTGGATTTTCTCCATTCCATAGAAATTAAAGCTTTATCCAACACTTAGCATTAAAGCAGAAATACCTTAATTCCCTTTAGCAGTGCTGTCTTCAGTGACTCAGTCTTCTATGCCTTTTCAAAAACCCTCTGCTGTTGCTTTAACACATATCAGATACAATTGTGTTTAAAAAGAGTGGTTCATTTATCAGTGACACTTGAACCTGTAAGGAATTAGGACTGGTGCCTCCAGAACACTGCAGCAGTGCTGACAGCTGAGACATCTATGACTTCAGTTATGACCTCCACAGGAGAAAACAACTTGGGAAGAGTTCTCGCAGGAAAAAAGAGTAGCCTTAGTTAAGGAGGGACATGTAGGCCATTAGTGGATCTTGGTAACACTTTCACAGTTTAATCCTTTACTTTGGAAATCTGATCTTGACTGCAACATTTTCTAATTAGAAGCTAATTTCAGATCTTCCTTTCCTAAGCAAATATTCTTAAAATGGTGCAGTCTCTTGACTATAATTATTTACAATAGTTTGCAGTGTTTTCAGAAGTTCTGCTTAAAGACAGTTATATTGGCAGCCCTATGCTAAAGCTTGAATTTATCTACCAACTCCTACCTGTGTTCTATCTTTTCTACATCAAATCTTAATTTTTAAACATATTTATCATCATGTAGTATGTTCTGTTTTCATTCTTTGTATTTAACCCTCCTTACAAAAACTTAACTCCTATTGTCATAGTTTAAAATTTAGTTTTATATTTCTCATTACTATTATTCTCATTAGCTGTCATAAATGGTTCTAGCACATACTTCGTACCACAGTAAAATTTATTTAATTTCTCTTTTACTTTAGCTAATTATTTATCTTCTAGGTGAAGCTTTAAGATTGTTTGGCAAGTATAGCATATTGAAATACTTAATTTTCTCAACGATTTCTATATTGGGTTTATGTGGCAAGATTTTGCTTGCAAGGGCGTGGTGTGTGTGTGCTGCAGGGGTGGTATGAATGTACCTTAAGTGATCATGAAAAAGGAAATAGAAAACACCTCAGCTATTAAAAAAGTAGCGTCCTTTGTGGCAGCTGTTTCTAAGTCAAGTTCTGCATTTCATGACTCTGGTAAGTACTTTCAGCGTCACCAACTGTTTCTTTGTTTCTTCCAGTATGACTTAATTTTAACGAGGTCTGTGATTTCACATGAAGTTCCCTACTCCTGGAAGATACCAAAATGCAGTTAAGAGAAATTCTACATCCTTTAGAAGATTCACCCCACTGGCAGCAAACTTTCAATTAGGTTTTAAAAAAATACCTCAATAAGTGGACATGAAAGCAAGTGTTTTAGCCCTTCAGTTTACACTGAAGTTGAAGCGTTTGAAGATACAGTATTTTATAAACAGAATAACAATGGACCTACTGTCAAGTTGATCTGCCGACAATGTTCAAATATTTGCATTTGTTTCATGTGTGAAAACCAAATATAGTAAAACAAAATATCTTATAGTTGTTTTATACTGTGAAAGGCGATGCTGTTTGCAGGGTATGGATACTTAGGGACAAGCTACTGGGCCAAAGCAAATATCCCTGCAGACCAGTAGCCTGTCACTAGGTGTGTCCAGGAAATGGAAGCAGCAGGAATAGGGTGCACACGTACTGTCGCCTAATACTTCTGCACACTTTTTGCACCTGAGCAATCTTTTTCAGCTCAGGGACTTCCACAGTCAGTTTCCATGTACTTGGTTAGCCCCAGTTTGCTCCTCTTTTGTGAACTCTCCATTCTTCCTTAGAGCCAACAGAAACTGTGGCCATCTGCAATGCCTTTTGGCCTGGAGTTCCACAGCTCTGTCACAGTGCAGCACTCATTGCTCTGAAACAGGATCCTATGAGCTTAATTTGGGGGGGCAGGGTTATTGGTTCTTGTAGTTCTGGTGGTAGAAAAGCTGAAGAACTTCTGAGACATACCTAGGTACCTTTTCATCACACTCAACATCTTGTACTTTATCATATCCTTCCATGATATCTTTTTCTCAAACTCAACAGTCCTAGTTTACTTCATGGCTCCTAGGGAGGAAGTTGTATTTTTAGGCAACCTTCAGCTCTTCTCTGAATCTTTTCCAGTCCTAGTTTATGGTTTATGGTTTGTTTTTTTTAACAGGAGCAGCACAACAAACAGTAAGTTCAGATTTTAATTCTTTCAAAAATGAAAGAATTTTCTATGCCTTTTCTATGTCACATAATACTCTACTTCTACAAGTAATACTAGAGATTTCAATCTGACTTGTAATCTCTCTGTGTTGTATTTTCCTCATCTTTAAGGAAGGGATAACATAAAATACATCTCTGACAAGATTTTTAAGAATATGCATGTGATTATTTTACTCTTACTGACATGAGGAACACATTTTGTATTTCCTCTGCCCACTGGGCCAAAAGATACTCTGTTTAGGAAGTGTCTCAATGGCACAGCACAATGGCTTAGTTTAGATCTAAAGACATCTCTGAAATGTAAAACAGAATACAGCACAGAGCTGGAGGACAACTGACTGGATTTTAGTTCTTAGAGTATGGGACATTAAAAAATGGAACAGAAGCCCCAGTTATAGATTCCTCCCAGAAAGGCTGGCAAAGGGACAAAAACTTCTTCATAACTGTTGACTATAATTGCTATAACAATCAATAAGTATGGAAGGCAAAGGCATTTTCTGAAACTGAATTACTGGAAAGTTTTCTAATGTTTTGAATTTGACAAAACAGTATGGAAGAGTAACTTCTCATGGCACAAAATCATGTTAAAGCTAAGGTTCTATTTTTCAACAACTCTAAGACTGAAACCAAAAAACTAAATAAATGTAACTCACAGATTGGCTGCATTTGGCATCAGATGTGTAGCTTTTGAAATGCTGATGTCTTTTTTTCAGGCTACACATGTTAAAATTGAATGAAGAGGCATTGTCAGCTTTAATGTATATATGCAACAGCAATGAAGAGCAAGCAGCTGCTGCTGTGGATCCCAGTTACCATAGCAATGCATTCCCATAGACATTTTCAAACTCATTTATAATAAAAGTGCCTTTAGTAAACAAGAATGCAAAGTTGCTGATAGCATTCATGTGGTTTCCTGTATTATGGATTTTAGATGTTTACAATAAAATAACTTCATTATCAGATGGACAGTCCCCCCTGAAGGAACATGATGAAGTAAATTATTACTTGAATCAGTTACTTCAGGATGACTCCATAGAACTCTAAGCCAATATCCAAACAATGATATATTAAATTTGGTGCAGTTTTACCAGGTTCATACTCAGACAAAATGCAAAAAGAAGAATAAAATTCACAAGCCCACAATTTCCATGCCATGAAAATTCTGATTAGTATAATATAAAATAGTCTGATCATAGAGTGGTATACAGGAAGAAAGAAATAATCCAACCTAAACCCTCCCAGCAGACAAACCTGAAAACCCATGTTAAGCAATGATACTTCTAAATAAACAGATGTCAGATGCTATATAATACATGTAGAGCTAATTGAACAAATGAAAGTTACACATAAAAGCAGCAAAATTCTCCACTGAAAGTAAAGATATTAATGTGTTTATGGTAAAACTATTGTGTAAAATTCAAAGATGAAAACTACTTCACTGAGAATCTCAAAATTTCTATGAGAAACAAAATAACTGGACTTCACACAAGGACATAAGCACTGTCACCCTGTTACACCAATATAAAGAACATACTGCACGAAATCAGGATAAAAATAGATATTGACTTGAAAGGACAAAGACCATCCTTAATCCGTACTTGAAGATGTGAAGAAAGAGAAAGGAGAACTTGAAAATACTTTTGCAGCTTTTGCTGTTCAATTTCAGTGCAGTAACCAGGCACTGTCCGATTCATGATGATAAAGCACATTTGCTAGGGTGTTTATTCAGCTAAATAATCTGTAATGTTGTTCAGCTGCTCAAAGGCTGTAATAGGCAGCAATTAAAAGGAAGAAGAAATTGAGGAAAAATGCCAGATTACTAAAGGCAGAAATTCTACAGAACTAGTATTTCTGTTACACTGCACCAAATGCAGTATGTTATGTGCATAAATTCAACACAATTAAAAATTTTATGATTATTTATAAAAAATTTTCATCTTGTTGCTTTTTTTTCATTTTTGCTTGCACTCTAAGCAAGAATTAGTATTGTACACAGACAATTAAAACTCCAATTTACTGCAATTTTTTATTGGTTAAAGAAAGACACTCCCACTAGTAAGATTAACAGACTATTCTAACCCACCTTTTAGGTGTTATTTTTCCAGAAGCACAATACTAATTTCATTTTGCCATCAGTAAGTGGCACAACATAACAAAACAGGTTTTCAATCTGCAGAAGGTAGAGCATAGAACAGAAGTTGTGCTACACATCCTCAGAGAACTGCAGTGTCCCTCTGAGTGTGATGGATGGTTGGTTGGATAGATCCTTTACACAGTCCAGCCACACATCCAGATTCCTTCAGACACCTTCTACTTTCTGCTCAAGGATCAAATCTGAAAGATGTCTGAGGATATTGAATGTTTGTCCCAAACTGTGGCTATCCCCAAACATAAAAAGGGAAAATATTCAGAAATCTCAGGCATGCCCACTGCAGCCCCCGCTGGGACACAGACTTCTGAACTACGTGTATGCAGGCAGTCTGATGCATGTGAACATAAATATATAAAGTCTGGGTTATAAAGGTGCAGAAATTAGAACTGTTCTTCCCAGCATATCTTCCAGGCCTGCCTGGCTAAAGGGACAAAGATCCCTATTTTGAAAGTGGCCAGGTGGTTTGTTGATTGACTGTGGGAATGAGTGTCTAGACAATTAAGAAAAAAAGAGACTCCAAACCCTTTTACAGTATCTGCAAGGATTTTGAGATAGCTGCCATTTTGAACAGCTGCTTATTCTGTAGTTTGGAATAAGAGCTCAGAGTGAAGTGCCCTAGTAAGAGACAGTCTGTTATCAGACCTTTCAATAGAGCTGCTGGATTATCTTTTCTTTCTAAACTGTTTAAATTCTGAGCAGTTGTTTGCTTTCTCATTACGGAGGCCTGGATCTATTCAAGTCTTCTTTCAAAGCAATATACTGGATAATTTAAAGTGGTGTAGGATGTCTCTGCAGCTGCAGAGTCTGGGATCACCATGAGGCCTCTCGATGTCTCTGAAAACAGGGGGAACACGTTATGTCCACTTGTACAAAAGGTCTGTGCATAACTCCAACCCACCGTTGTTACAGGAGATGTAAAAAATCCCTGCATGGAGGCAGCAATATTAGGTAATTGTTGGAATGGCCCTTCATACCACAGAGCAAACTGAGACCCTGTTGCTGTGCTACAGCCCAGCCCTTTGTGAGAACCTGCTGCACATCAGAGAACGTCCTGCACTGGCACTCCACTGCTGGCCTGCGTTTGCATCCCAGCCAGTGCAAGCTTTGATGAATTGCACTGTCATATGTAATGAAGTCTTCACAGGAAAATGACTGTAGTTGATTTTGAAGGCTAGTCAGAAGGTGGCAACTCTAGAAAGACAGGAAATGCATGCATTATAATGCATTATCTAGTTTATTTTGCATTCTCTTGCACTTTGAAATGGATCATTCACAAATCAGGCTTTTTAAAATTACAAGATATATCTGTCATTCTTTCAGAAGTAACCATTTTTTTACTCAGTTGGTCCCCCTCCTTTGCTTTTTCTTTCCAACTCCGCCTCAACCTTTTTTTCCCCACACATTTTAGTCTTCCAAATGGTTGCATTTTTCCTTCAGTCTCTTTTTCTTTACCCAAAATTTGTAAATCTGTGAAACCAAGTTAAAGACATATTGTATAGAAAGGCAGCCTCCACCTTCCCTTATTCCTCACAAACAACCCCCACGGTCTCCAGTGAATGCCAGTGAAACCAGAAATAGCTACAGAACAAGTTTTCTGACCTGTTTAGAAACAGCAGATTTATTTGTTTATGAATTTGCAATGTCAAATGCTTTAAGAACTCTACATTTTTGTTGAAAGAGCATATTAAACTATTTAAATGATTCTTTGGACTTTAAAATGTTTTCATCTAGTAAAGATTAAAATATTCTGTTCGCATTCAGGATCAAGCTGTTTCCGTATAAATGAGCAAATGAGAAAGCCTGAGAAATAAGCAATGCAGAAAATAAACATTAATGCAGTATATTTGTTTATATTTGGATTTATTAATGATTTAATAACATACAGACTAGATAGTGTTAGATGAAAAAACCCACTACCAACATGTGAAGACCAAACATGTTTAGCTAGTGAGTTTGAAGTTTCCATGCACAAAAAACATCAGTTCATCTTCCAGGATCAATTATGATTATTTGCAATATGGCATCAAGCAGTGCATCCCCTAAGGAAGACTTGAATAAAGGGAGATGATATATATTTCTGTATATACTTATTTTGTAATAAACCCACTGGTTTGCAGACCAGAATTGGCTGATGGAATGTTTTGACCCTACCAGCAGCATTTAACAAGGCATATTGAAACACATACGGTCAGTGACAAAATCTCGGTATGAGAAATACTTTAGACTAGACATATAAATGTCAAAACACAGTACACAGGGATATCAGTACATGCCAATATAAAAAGACAAATGTGTATCCAATACTCGAGATACTAAGTACCTAAATTTTTGTATAGTGCATATAAAATAACTGGAAATTATGCCGTTTGCTACACTTCTTTCCCAACGACCATATCCCTACTGCACTTTTGGGACTGAACAAGTAATAAAGCGAGTTACTTCTCACAATATGAAGGTTGTCTTTAACTTGTGAGAGCATAGTTTCAGACGAGATTAAGACTTTCACCCTTTTGCTTTATCTCTGTTACTACTCTGTTGTGTGTCATTTCTATAGAACGGTTCTCAGCCTGAGGCGGTGCCGGTGACACCGCTCACAGGGACGCAGTGGAGGCAGCCTCACAGCACGGTACATTCCTCAGCACGGTGACTGGACGGTTCTTCCCCCCGGAGTGAGGATAGGGTGAATGCATTTCCGAGGATCAGCTGTAGTGCTCCGAGGACAAAACGAGACACACGAACTGCCCCTTGCCTCACTGGGGAAGACAGAACCTGTCCCGCGGCACCAGCAAGCCAAGCTGGGACGGGCGGGACGCGTGAGGGCGGGCGGCGCGCGCCCGCTGCGCTGTGAGGCTGCGGCGGGCGAGAGGGGCGGGCAGGGACACGAGGGGGGGCGGACACTGCTGGGGCCGCACGGCCGTCCCGGGCCGGCCTCGGACAGGGCGGTTTCCGCGAGCACCGGGCAAGAGCTGCTGCCCCGGGCGGGGCGGGGGCGGATACGGCGGACAGATACGGACACAGACAAATACAGCCCTACGCAA